>JAYJMH010051370.1:0-13541 GCA_036873815.1 Phacellophora camtschatica | reverse complement strand
CCCGGTATATATATATATAAATACCGGGTGGCCCAAAAAATATGAAAAGACACACTTGCAAAGCTGTTATGGAGAAGTTTCAGATAAGAACATTTTTATTTTGATTGACGTTGATGTAAGAGGTTTCAAATTAAAGTTTGATACTTTGTTTGCCAAGATATACCAAGTAATCCCTGAGCCATGCTAAAGGAAATCCAACGTCAACAGCTGTCGATTTTGTTTGAATAAATTTGATAAAGTTTCTGGATGGCCCAACAAAATGTCCCTATGTTTGCAAAGCTGCTACGGAGGAGCTTTAGTTTTGAAAATTTTGCTTTTGCTTCACGTTGATATAAGAGGCTTCAACTTAAAGTTTGAGACTTTGTTTGCCAAGGTATACCAAGCAATCTTACAGTAAAATAATATTAATTAAGACCTTTCACTCCCGGATTAATTTCTGCTAAACAGGAAAGTCCTATTCAAGTTCTGTTTTGCAGGGGGTAGCACATGCAAATCAACTTAATTTATGTGAGAAACTTACGCTTAAATATCTGAAATTAATGTAAAGCTTTAGCCACATTTAACTCTTGAAAATGTGGCGTTTTACGTCGTTTGTCAATGGGCCGTACGGATCTTCTCGGGGTGAAATGGTAAATTCGTATGTTGTATTAAAATGAATTGTATTTAGAGGAATGTGAAATTAAAAAACTGACGCTGAATCAAGGTGTTTGGCGCCAAAAACCAAGCAAGACGGGTCAGCTCATTCCATAAAAATATGAACCATAATTTACCCCGGCAACGCGAGCCAGTCCATTTAGCTGGGAAAGATGGACCACCTCACTCCATATGAGTGTGGACCATAACTTACCCCGGCACGGTAAGCCAGCCCGCCTAACCGGACCAGTTTGCCTCGTGCCAGTGCATAAACAGTAACATAACATACCTCAAAAGAAATTTCATCAAAGTAGAGCCGGTCGCATTCATCATAATCTGTGCTGACTGTTTCTGGATTACAGTTTACCATGACAGTCTTCTTTCCGAGCTAAAGGCAAAAACACAATCAATATTTGAAACAAATTACTCTTAAATTCCACATTTATTTGCAAAATATTTGCAAAATAAATCATCCCTGGTACCAACCTCAAAGTTTGTGTTTTAATCGGTTTAAACAAAAACATTCGATCAAATCTCTGGAGGTTCGAAAACACAAAACGAAACATTATAATGAAAATCCAATTCAATATGGTAAAATAAAGTAGCATAAAACGCAAAAAAAATTAAAGGTATGAAGGCACCATGAAAGACTCATTTGCATGGTTTGTGCCTTAGAACAACAAAGCGTTCAAATCTTAAAACTGTTGATTTCATTGTTTTCTCCTAATCAAATTGAATAGCATTCACATTTCGCATTGAGATTCTTTTATCCCGCAAAAACATGGAAGTTGAAGAAACTATCCTTTTTTATTTTTCGCGACATAGAATCTCAATGAAAAGATAAGAACCAAGCAATTTAAATTGCCTATTAAAATTGTAAATATGTTTTCCTTGCTCTTAATGTTTAATTCTTATTGTAATTAGGCATAGTTGGTAGTTTTTTGGGAAGGCCCTTTGAAAAAGCAGGAATTTACTTTTCAAAAAGGTAAAGACAAAAAATGAAATATGAAAAAAAGGTTTTTAATTTTAGGGCACAAAAATTTCAAAATTCTCAAATTAAGGGAGTCCGACTACCCACAAGGTGCAGAAACTACATGATTTCAACTACAGCTAACTTCTAAAATCTTCGTTTCTAGTTTCTTCAAAATTACAGCATTTTTCATAAATTTGTGGTGAACATTTTAGAGTAAATTTTCTTAAAAGTTATGGTTCGTATATGCAGGTTTTTACTGTGTAGTCATGCTTCCAATGTTCAAACGCATTTTCGTGTTTTACAAAAATAATAGAAGGTATCGAGTCGTCACAACACCAACAATACACACCCTTCTCAATTCTCTGATACAGCCAACTGCGCAGGAGTCGAATTCAACACTACTTCCAATCCTGTACACACCAGACCCCAGCACCATGACACCTTTTTCTTCGAAAATGACGTCATCTTCACACGCATTGTAGGTGAGATATAAATAATTAGCACTGGCAGGAAACTCCGCTGCTACGGTGTCGATTTGCTTTACGTTAGGTATGACACAGAATTCTTGCCGCAACGCTCTAATTGCGAGATTTGTGCTGGAAAACAAAAGAGAAAATTGATTGAGGCCGCTAACATAATGACGAGAATGCAAATAACCCTTTCCCGCCAAATATATTTCCAATTAACAGGAAATTAAATGTTGAAATTTAAGTCTCTATTTACCTCCTGGAAATATCACGTTTTACAATGTTTGGCAATGGGCCATATGGCCTTTCCCGGGGGGAAAGGGTAATAAAAATTAAAACTACGTATGCAAAAGCAAGATTCTATGTGGATAAAAATATCAACAAAACAGCTTTAGAAATAAATAAATCTTCTTCAAATGTAATCTTATAATTGTGTCATTTTTCAAGCTACTGTCTTGCAAGAAAAGTAATTTTCAAAAAACCATCAAAATGTTTTTAAACACTTGTTAAAATTGTTCTAGTCAAAAATGTCTTCCAAAATAACTAAAAAACCTCATAACAGTTTTAAAAAGTCTGCTTATTACTTCAAGGACCTTTTGCAGCACTTTGAGAAATTAATTAATTTTGGAAGTTGAAATATCGTAATTATAAAAAAAGTTACGAATTCATTCCTTGAACGTTTTATTATTCTTAGCATAATCCTTTGCTAAATGATAAGTGAACCTACAGATGATGTGAGCTCTTCCCTAACAATCAACAAGAAATTTATAAAACACGAAATCTATTTTTTTTAGGCATTTTGCAGCAAAGAGATATTTTATCAGAAGATAAATCAATTTATTTTCTTATTCATTTCATTCAAACGCAAATAACTATATTTATTTGTCTACTTTTTACAGTTCTACTTTAAAAGTCTCTGATGAAAGTATAGTATCGGTCAGTATAGTTGTTTGTGAGCAGACGTAAGCACACCGTGCAGACAGCAAATAGGTCAAGCTGGGATCGCGAGGATAATGTTTTTGAGTTCTTTAAATAATTATTGTGAAATATATTGGGAAGGTTGGTTGGGAATCTTACTCGACAAAACAACCATCGACGTGTAAGCTTTTAGAGCCTCGTTATCATGCTTATATACTGCTCCTCTTCAATTTGCGCGTGCAAACGTACACCCATGCACGCTTTCCTTTTTAGTTTTCTCTCTTATGATGTCAAATAAATAAATTTATCACGAATCGACATACCTTTGAACACGTTTGGCAATTTGTTTGTCTGAGAAACCAAGTTGCTTTGCCTTCAACAAAACATCTTTTGGAATTCGTGTTGCTGCACCGGGAGCCTTTCAATATAAAGATAATATTCAATCATCATGTAACGAGGTTATATAAAATTTGGTGATCGACAGATTAAAGCAATTTAACATTGTTTCAAAGCTGAAACATTAACTTGGATATTTCTTATTTTTGGGGACTTTTCAGATATTCAAAATGAGTCGAACATGTGGATTTAATGAAAAGAGGCGATTTTAACCATGAGACGATGAGAATAACCTTTTCTTTTGTCTTGGGAATAGTAAACACAATTGGGAATAGTAAAATCCATTCTTCATTCCTTCGCTTTGACAAATTTGTCCTTGCTATTGTAACTAAACTTCAAAACAAAATTTATGAAATACAAACCTGACAGAATTCCTTTTCAAGCATAGAAGCAAAGTCGATTATTTTCTTGAACTTGTACAAGAACCATCTATCAATCTTGGTCAATTCGTACAATTTATCTATTGTATAACCTGACGTCATGGCGGCACACAGAAAAATTATTCTTCTATCGCATGGATCTGCAAGGTCCTACAAGTACAGAATTAAAAAACGCTTAAAATCAATCATATTTTATCCATTTTATCAAAGTAACCTGGCACCAAAACGGCGCACAGAATAAACTCATTCTTCCGTCGCATAGATCCCTACACAAAAAAAATGAAAACGCTTTAATCAATCATACAGCAAAACTCGGCAAAAACAAAAAAAAATGGAAACTACGAACCTACAGATTGTTTTTTAGAAAAGGTTACTCATAGATAAGAACAAAAAAAACACTGAAATTCAAAAAGCCAAAAAAAATGAAAGTATTTAAAATAAAAAGGCGAATTCTCGACATGTGTACAACGAAATCCCCTAATAATACGAAGTTCCAAAATACGAACAATCTATAAATTCTATAATTTTTTTATAAATATCTCAAAAATTGATCGCAATAAATGCAAGCAAAAGAGATGGTGTGTGGAAATTGATTTGCAAAATCATTCTTTAGAATCCAACCCGTACAAAAAAGAACTAGCCCTCTTTCTGCCCCCTCCCAAGGGTAAATATTTTATCACAATACTGCAATATTCCACTAGTGAAAAAGAATGAAATTTCTTGTAAATTCTCATTGGAAAGTCATACAGGGAAGAAAAATGAAACCTAACTCCTTGTTGGGGAAAAATAATTAACTATTGTGAATTTACCCTTGCCCTTACCAAACTCTGAAGTTTAAGTTGTTACTTAAATCTCCTCTTTCTGTAATTAAGAAATCCCATGATATGAAAAAGTTATTGATGATGAAATCTCTGTCGCCATAAAGAAGAAGATATAATTTCAAACCTCTTCAGATGGTTCAAGGCCAAGTCCCACGAACCCATGGTATTTATCATCAACCATTCGCAAAGCTTTCTGAATTGCCTCTTCGAAGCACCTCCCAATCGCCATCACCTCGCCGATACTCTTCATAGAGCTGCCAATCTAAAAAGTGAAATTGACAGTAGTTATGCTAGTTATTCGTGAAGTTGTAAATTCAGTTCGTGATGTTGTAAATTCAAGTACACATTATTGTGAAGTTTTTAGAAGTTTTGAAGAAATAAAAAGAAATCCAAAGTTTGGATATGAGATTCGTACGAAACAAAACTTAACACAGCAATAATGCATAGCCAAAAAAGTACTCAATTTGACATCGGACAGTGGCTCTAGCAACTTAAAAAGCTACACTAATAAGCCAGTTGGGTACTCAATTTGAGACCTGACAATGGCTCAGCAACATTGAAAGCTACGCTAATAAACCAGTTGGCCTTGAAAATATATAAGCTATCAAAGGGCGTTTCGTTCTGGAATGAGATTATTATTTTATTAAGAGGGTTCAAATTGTCTGTGGCTTTCAATTTAGTAGACTCTTTCTCCCAGGTTGCTCTTTTCAATACATAAATGCTTTTACAATTACGTTAAAGTGTGTCTTGCTTGTAGTGTGTGATTTTTCCTTAAAGTTTGCGCTGGATTTTTTGAAGTGTAAACGCAAATAACCCAAGTTCAACCCGGGTTATCTCAACCCACTTCTGGAGGTGGGTTGAACCCAGGTAGCTTTTCACAAAGCGTAGTGTAAACGCAATGTAGGGTTCAACCAGGGTTAAGTTTATTCTGCGCATGCGCACTTAAGTCGTAATCAGAAAGTGCGCCAAGAAATCGCCATTCAGTTCAATGTCAACAGTATGGAATGCATTACCAAAAAGTGTAACGAAAAGCAACAACGTTGAATCCTTCAAAAAGCTCCTTAAGTCACACTATTTCAAGATAGCATATGGAAAATGACACTTTAGATATTTTTCTATTTAAATAGTATTCGATTGATGATTATTTAATATTAATAAAGAACATTTTATGTTTTAGATTTTAGATTTAGGTTTTAGGTTTTCAAAGGGACAATTTAGGAACAGTAGTAGTAGTATTGTAAAGCGCAACTGAGTACACTAGCATGGGGGCGCTATATAAATTATGCTGTATTATTATTATTATTATGGCTGCTGACTGTCAGGGATGGAAGAATGAAATGATTATACATGGAGGTGAAGAAATGGAAAGATCAATAAATGAAATTTTTAACAGAATACAAGAGATCAGAGCACCGATAGAATGGGAAAGCATGAAGATCAAGTCTATCTACAAAAACAAGGGATCAAGATCAGTATGACCAGTATCATTAGTAAATTATTTGAAAAAACAGTAATGGAAAAGATCAAGGACATTGTATGAATCTGTGAGTATCAGTGTGGAGGAAAACAAGTAAGATCTACCAAGGACAATTGGCTAATAATGTTGGCGATAATCGATAGGAAAAAAGAGTTAAGAAAGAAAACTTACGCTGTCTTTGCGGATGCTGAAAAATGCTTCGATAAGCTGCGGTTGGAGGACTCATTGGTACAGAGAATGGAATTAAGAGAGGTAGCGATGATACACGAAATGAATAGGGAGGCAAGAATCGTAGTGGAAACACCATCAGGCTACACAGAGGAAATAAATGTAAAGAACATTGTGAAGCAGGGGACAATACACGGACCCCAGTTGTGCTGTGTAAGTACCTTGCAGGTAAACAAAATTAAAGAAACCCCAGTGACAATTATCCCTCCAGCGGTAACGTGCAGAGCAATGATATATGTAGATGACATCGGTGGAGCAGGGAGCAAAGATAAGATTGAAATTATTGGAAGGAACCTGAGACAAATGGAAGAGGCAAGGAGACAAAGATATTCACTTTCAACTTGGGCAAAAGGAAATATCTAATGATAAATACTGGAAAGGAAAAAGAAGAAGAGCCAGAGATAGAACTCTTGAACGGAAAAATGCAAAAGGCACTGGAATATGAGTTTTTAGGAAATTACTTAGACGAGAAAGGGACCATGGAAAGGCAATTAGAGGAAGTAGAGAGGAAAATGTATGGAATGGTAAAAGAATCAAACAACTTGGAACAGAAGATAAACCTTGAAGATTAAGCACGAAAGCAAGAATATTAATGTATGAAAAGACAGCAATACTATCTTTAACATATAACTTAGAATGCTGGTCAAATTTAAGACAAAAAGATTGGGATCACCTTGAACGAATTCAATCAACAGCAATAAAAGCTATACTTTACCTACCACAGTCACACCGTATTGAGAATTTTAAAGGAAACTGCAATATAGCCCATGAAACAGAGAGTTTAATACCATAACGTAATGCTGTATCATCAATTAATGCACTCTGATGATAAACGCGTTGCAAAACAAGTGATAGAGGACCAAAAATTAAGAAACCAAGAGAAGTGTTGGTATGAAGACGTGAGGCAAATAGCGGGGATGTGGCAAATAAAAATTCAAGAGGTGAAGACAAGTAAAAAGTCAGAATGGAAGAATATTACAAAGAAAAGAATACAAAAGGAAATTGAGGAAATATCATATCAGAAAAGAAGGGATATGACAAAATTAAAACATTTAAGGGGAAGTTATGAGAGGCAGGAATATATCAAAGAAGTTGGTGTCAAAGAAGCATCGGAGATAATCAGAGTAAGGCTTGAAATGAAAGATATAGGGAAAGGGCAAGAAAGAACATGCGCTGGATGCAATGATGGAAAGGAAAGTACAGAACACATAATAAAGTGTATCTGAGAAGATAGGAATGAAAAGAAATATATTTTCGATAAATGGAAATACGGAAGGACTAAAGAAAATAACAATGTACATCAACAAGTATAAAGAAAAGAGAACAGATTATTAACTAAAAAGAAAAAAAAATAGAAAAAATGAAAAAGAAAGTATTGTAGGAAGGCCTCGCATTGTCTCGAAAGAGGCTGTACTTGCCCGTTGCGGCAAAGAGGGCGCCTTGCAGATTCAAAGACGCACTGCAAGTAATGGCTTGTTTGAAGATCGTGTACAATGTGACTGCATGCATATACAAAACCTCACCTTACAAGCCAGTATCTAAATGGTCATCAAATGGACATCTGAAAAAGATGTCCTCCTCAGTTATTGTGGAGCGTGCAAAAGAATTGGGATTGCAAGACTTGACCATCGAATGCGGATTTGGATTTGGATGTGGCAGATGCGGATTTCCCAAAAGGGAAGATTTTGCCATCGACACGCAAGATAAATATGAAATTTCACTTCCTCTCCTTCAAGATAAACATGAACTAATTGCTAACTATGGAAAAACAGAAGAGAAATACCTTAACTTATTTTGTTAGGCTATAATCAGTAGTCAAGTCTAGTTATTCTCTAGACATTTTGGAAACAATTAATCTGATAACGAGTGCATCTGACTTGCTTGATAAGTCAGAACATACAACTCTCACAAATTCAAAATTATTATATCTAAAATACAAAGGTGTTTTATTTTCGGTTGATGTTCCATTCTGGGTGACAAAAGCATAGGGGATACGGGATATTTGAAGAAAAAAATTTGAGATATGAGAGATTCAGAGCCCCCTTAATAGGGCCTCTAAAATGGTTTATGCCGATGATACAGACTTCATAACCGACATTGAGATCGAAAAACATGTAAAAATCGGAGTAGTTGGCAAAATTTTTCGATAGAAAATTAGAGGACATAGCAAGGAGGAAACAGCCGGCAATAGCAGCTTTGCGTCAGTTACAAACAGTATGGATAAGAAAAGATCACATTCATGAGTCTCTGCGATTGAAGATAAACAAATCATTTGTCAAACCAATCCTGATATATAATGACAGTACGTGGGAAATGACGAAGCAAGATGAAGATAAATTTGATTCATTTCATTGACAACAGCTT
Source organism: Phacellophora camtschatica (assembly GCA_036873815.1). Lineage (NCBI taxonomy): Eukaryota > Metazoa > Cnidaria > Scyphozoa > Semaeostomeae > Ulmaridae > Phacellophora > Phacellophora camtschatica. The sequence continues at coordinate 4,884 of JAYJMH010051370.1, read as the reverse complement.
TGGCAAATGATAGGTAAAAAATACGCCTACTGAATTTCAAATTCTGCAATATACAGGCGCTGCGACGATTATCCAGTATCTCTTGCTGTTCAACAATTTAGATTGAAACTGTTCGGTCACACTTTGAGATCCAATCCAGAAACCTCGGTGTACGATTGCCACAACATTAAACAACGACATCAAGCGCACATTCCTTAAAAATCCAAATTTCAAAATACAGCCATTACAGAATTCGAAAGATCTTGAGGTTGCTAGATTCTTGGCCAAGGACAGAAACGAGTGGGGCAAAATATCTGACATTATAGTTGGTGTTTGCCAAAGCCGAGAAGCCACATTAATGTGCCATATTGGCGATATGATTCAGAAGAAGAAGAAGAAGAAGGCCCAATTAGGCCATTTGGTCTTTTCGGGACCTAACATTGTCTGGCCTTCGCATGACATCAGCGGTTGCTGTTTACTCGCTGTGTAATCGCTGTTTACTCGCTGCTTTCGACTGTTGCTTGCTCTACTCAGATGTTTTTTCTGACATTGCTTCGCACCGCTGTCTATCTTCATCCTTTTTGACTTTTTTCATTTAAATCTGGTTTTATTGATTTTATTGTTACTTCTTTGCATCTGGAGATCTCACAGCTCAGCTGCCTGACGTCTTTGGAATTTTACAGACCTGCTGCTCATCGCGACTTTGCCAGAAAAGAATTCTTCACGCTTTTGCTGGCGCTTTTTGTAGAGTTTCATTGATGTTGGGTTTATTGCAAAGTTTTTCCATCAACAAATACAAAATACAAATTCCCGGGTTTTTTCTTTTCTTTCTGGTTTCTGGTGGTGTCATTCTAGAACCACCCACAATGCACTGATTATTCTCACGTTGCTGCTGAACACTTTTTGACAACAAAAGGTTTTGTTTGAACTTTAGCTCAATTATTTGAACATTATTTTTTGCATTATTTTCCAGTTCGATCTATTTTATAACGTGTTTGTGTGTTGTTTTGTGTAACTCGTGTTTCGTCATGGTTCAGTTCTGGCTAGGAAGGAGGCTGCATGTTTTGACACATATCAGACAGCCCCTTTGACATATTGGCTTTGTATGTGAGCTAAATTTGGTCGGGAAAATAACCCATTTTTCAAGGTATTTTTCCCTCTTTCAGCATGAGTAAATTTCCAATGACTATTTATTGGTACACAAATATCACTTGTTTGTTGTTGATGAGTTTTCCCTGCGGATTAGACTCTTCATTGCAATTCGCAAGCAGGCTATACCCTTTCCTTGATTTTGATAATTCACCTTCTCTCCCTATTTGCTACGCTGGCAATGGATGTTGGGTCCGGATTTTCAATCAACACTTGACTTGAGTTTTCACATAAAAATGTGCCATCAGGCTGCGCGTATTGTCCTTTTGTCTGTGTGCTGTTTATATTCATAATGTATATGTTATTGTATTTCTAGTTAATTTCTAGAGCTTCAGAGCTTCAGTTTTGCATGCAATAAACTTTGGTGTGGAAACTGGTTTACTTTTGTGCCCTCCGGTTCCTGGGTCAATTTTTTCTATGCCTGACTTAAGTCTTCACACCAAGGTAATTGCCATTTGCGTAACATGTATCGCATGTATCGGAACAGTTCATCATAGGCAAGTGAGTAAAGAGAACTAAAGGTTAGGAACACACCTTAATACGTAATAAAAAAGCAGGCCGAATACGGAATGAAACTGGCCAAGATCCAAACATAAAGAAGGCATGCATCACAACATGCCTACATTCACATATATATGAACTGATTTAAGTTCAGCCTCCCTCTTGATATAAACAAAACAAACAAAAATAAACAAAACAAATCTCCTTCTATTGCTACAAGGCATTTTGCCTCCAAATGACTTTATCCAAGATTATTTGAAATTCAAACAAAAGTTAAAACAGGTTTGCTAAATCTTTTAAACCTTACTACAGCTATCACAATACAGGCAATAAAATTGGGAGTTAAATTCAGACTTTTTATTCTCAAAAGCCAAGGAAAAATAATTCTGTGTATGCAAATTTATGAATACAATACTATGGTTATGGCATTCTTTTGATCATTTTTACTGTGAGTTTCATCCAAATTTTAGGAAATCTTGGATAAAACCATCTGAATGAAATTGCTTTAGCTAACTTTTCAAAGAATTTACTGACATTCACCAAAAGAAATTTCCACACCTTTTTCATCTTTTTTACAGAAAGAATAGTTTCATTTTTAATACAAAGTTCGATGTTTCTTCAGACTTTTATTAAATCTGCAAATTTTTAATATTTCTTTAACTCACCTGGTAGTGATCTTTTCGATAAAACTGCTGTTGTTGGTACATTGGCGTTGTTTTGTATTGAAAAGTAGGATCTATACTTTTATTACTTTTTGTATGTTTATTACAAGAGCATTCCAACAACAGGATAACTAAAAATTACCTCACTCCAATTTATTGCATGATAACTGATGTAATGTGTTGTCATTTTCATTTATTTTGCTTGTTACGCTTTTCATATTTTACATATATTGCTATGCTGTTCAGGAGGGAACCCCAGAAAGAAACATTATTTCACGTATCATATCATTAAATTTTTCATGAATATGTTTTCAAGAAAACATTATACCAGGATATTAAAAATATGTCCATAATTTTCTTTTCTTCATTGATTCTTTTTGCTCTGAAAGTAAAAGTTTTATAAGCAATTTCTAAAATGTTTTTTTTTTCAAAGAACTTTTACGTAATTTTGAAATTAAAATTTAATTGGTTTTGGATTTTAAAACAATATTTCTAAAACAAAAGAAATTTGAAGAATGACTTATTTATGCATTTGAATGAATTTTGTTTAAAAAAAACTTTCATTCAAACCAAAAGGATAATTATTAAATAGTTTTCAGTCTTCTATTCGTTTAATATTTACCTGTTTGTTTGGTTTCTAGTAAAGAAGTTTCTTATAAAAAAATACACATAGAATTAGAAATATGTTTATGGGTACTGTACCACCAATTGTCCCAAAAAAGTATTGGCAGCGTCTAAAAAGTAGTAATTTAAAGACTAATATGCATAATATTGGTTACCTCTGCTTGACCAACTACCTTTAATATTTCACATAGTTACCTTTTTGGCTTTCTTTTTAGACAACACAGGCCGACAGCATTCATGTGCGATATCATTTAGAGAGGAATTATCAGTAGCAGGTTCCTCAACTTTTGTATCAATTCCACAAATGAATGTCCCACGGCGGCATTCTCTCATCCTACTCCATGATCCCCAGTCATTGTCACCTCCAATTATTGTGCCTGTTTTTTCCCATGTCTCCAAGTTTCTGCATTGATATTCTACATTATTCAAAGCCGAGTCATCATTACTATCACCTTGAGCTTCTTCGACCCTTTGCTTCCATCCAGTCAAGTAGCTGCCAGCTGGACAATGTTTTTTGGCCATCCAGTCGCCCCACAGACCTGATGCGTATAAAGCAAAATGTTAATGACACGATAGTATTAAATCATTAATAAAACATGCTCTTTCTTCTTGTTCTTGAGACTTCTTACAATGTCACATGATCACATTGTAAAAGTTAAATGCAAGTAGTTTTTTATTGTTTGTAGGGTGTACAAGCAAACGGTTGTATTTGTTGTAAGATAAAGAAATAGCAAGTAAGTAGGTGTGCTGCAGCCGGAGGCGACCCAAAGCCTCTCTTCCACTCTGAATTGACTGTGGGTTTTGTAGCTAGAAGTTCCCACAGCTGGTCTCGAACCCTTGCTCTCGCAGAGGGTAGGGTGTCAAAACACATTGCCTTAGCCACTCAGCCAGTCGACTCTTTTAAAAGAGTAAAGAGAAAGATAAAGAGAAAAAAACAAAACCAAGAAATAGTTATTAAGAATTGGGTAATAGCAGTCTTGGTTTTTATATGAACATTTGTAGCCCTAGTCAGAAGAAGGTCGACACATTGATAAATAGAAGTATAAATATTTACTGTACCTGTTTTAGAGCACACAAAAATATCATCTTGTCCACATAGCATACAAACAGAATTGACAGCAGTTTCATCACCATCCGGCGACGGTGCTACCCTCTGTACTTGAATGCCACGAGCAAATATTCCATTTTCGCAATTATACATTCCACCCCATATTCCCCAAGGTCCTATCATTTTCTCGTGTCTAACAGTGCCAACTGGTGTCCATATTGGATCTTGAAAGAAAATGCAGAGCGATTCTCAACATCCTTCAGTAAAAGTTATGTTTTTATTAATGTTGGTCATTGAACATTTTATCATTTAATTTCTCAACATTGTATCCTTTTTTCAATATAATCAGCGACTTTAGCATTATTTACTTTTGATTAAATTATTCTACAATTTCCGTACTATTTGACTCATGATTGACTCGCTATCTCAGACATTTCTTGGTACCGTACTTATAATCCGTAACAAAGGGTTGTTTAATAGACTGTTATGATTGTTAGAGAAGTTTACCTCTTATGCAAGTTTGACCATCACCAGAGTAATTTGGCTTGCATTCGCAACCATATGGTGTTCTATCAGTTTCACTGGCTCCTTCCTTGTCTGTACAAATAGCATTAACACTGCAGATACTCCCTCCGGCGCATCCTTTTCGTGGTCCTTCGCATTCTGCTGCAATTCCCGATTGCTGTTGATATGTTCTACAATATTTCTACGACAAAAATTAATTTCATAACTATTTTAAAACGTGGGAAATTAATCATAAAATCACAAATTGTTTTGCTATGTGGAAGGTTTGATCATCTTCTTGTGATCTTTTTCTGCTCCAAATACACCAGTGTAACTCGTTCTAAATGGGTACAACCTTCAATTCTAAAATTTAGAAAGCAGGGCTAATCCATATCCAGATGATCATCTAAAGCATCC
>JAYJMH010051359.1:0-13543 GCA_036873815.1 Phacellophora camtschatica | reverse complement strand
AGTGCTATCCCTGCCACTCTAGTTTAGGGGTGTGTGTTTTTAAATTTGTTTTTATGTATTCGTTTCTTATTGACTTTTTACTTTACGAATTTTTTGTAACATTTTATCTTTTTATTTAAATTTTAAATTGCAAACTTTTAATTATGTGGTGAATAAAACTTACTTACTTACTTAGACTTACTACCTCAATCCAGTGGTGTGAAGGGGGACGGGGTGGAGCCCCTTCTTCCTAATGCTTATTTTAAGAAGTGATTTTATATTTCATCTCTGTGGAAACAACACCAAAATTTGGGCTTTAAGAGTTGATTACGGGCGTGGCTTCAGAATAGTTTGTCGTGCTCCGCACTCGACCCTGCAAGAGCCTCTCTAGCCATTGATTAAGTTCTACACCACTGCCTCAGCATTATCTATGCTTTGAAATGAAACACTTATTTTTTTACACACATTGCCTCTAATCATGGTAAGTCTTTTTATCATATCTTCCATTTTATGGTATTTGTTGTCATTACCAAAGATTTGTTACGTTTCCAGGCTTGATGTTTTGAGGATCATCGGTGGTGGATTTCTTGGTTGGTTGATTCTCTAAGATAATTTTTGTGATAAAGAGAACGTTACTTAGATTTGGACATTATAGATAGTGGATGCAGAATTTATAATTTCTTGATTTGGTCTACCTGTGTTGCATTGTTTTTATTCATTTTAGGAAGAAGTTGATTATTGGCAAAAGCTTCAACAAGAGTGGGATGAGCTTTCAAGGTAGGAACCAAAATTTATCTTTTATTCATTTTTGAATTTTTAGGTATTAAGATTTGACATTTACAAATTTGTTCTCACATTTGTTCACGTTTCTTTTTTAGCTTGATTTCATTTTTATAACCATCAACTTTAACCTTTGACTTTTTCTTGATTCAATAATGTTAACCTCGGCCTTTCACTTTTCACTTTAAAAATGTTTAACTCTGATCTTTGCAGCCATGACCCAGACAATGAGCATCCATGGATTAATCAGTACAACGAAGAGACTCCAAAAGTAAGACTTAATGTCCTTGTTTAAATTTTTTTTAAATTTATTTTGACTGGAAGCTCTATGGTCACATTTTGAGAAAACGTTATTGTATATTTACAGGAATAATTATTACTAATAATATTTCTTTTAATTGTAAATATTAATGATAATAATGAGCGACGTTTCGATGTCATCTTAACATCATTTTCAAGCTAAATGAAATCTTAATTAAAAATACCTTGTTTGACATTTTTGGTGCCATTTGACAAATTGTGCGTCACCATCAAACCAGAGCTTTTGCAGAATGGCCTACCGAAAGTATGTCATTTTGGGGAAAATTAATATCTCGAGTTACAAGGCACCAAAAATGTCTAACAATATATTTTTGATTAAGTTAACAATCAACGAGTAACAGCCAAAACATTTTGCAGCACTTTAGGTAATATTCTTATCAGATTCAATCGAATCCATAGCCTTTTATGGGACACCTGGTATATACAATGGATTGTGTATTTACTAATATATATGGTATATACTTCATACTGTAAACAATAAATTGATTTTTGCAGGACTATTCTTTCGAAGAAGACAATCCTTTCAAAGATCATCCTAATGCATTCGAAGAAGGATTAGTAAAACTCAAAGATGGCGATCTCATAAGTGCAATTTTACTCTTCGAAGAAGCGGTAAGTGTCGGCTTTGTTAATTTAGTTTTGACGGCATTTATGTTATGTTAAGTTAGCTTTAGATGATGTGAATTGAAGATTTATAAGAACAAAATAATTTGAAGAGCTGCTATGTTTGCAAAGCTGCTATTGAAGAGCTTTAGATTCGATAATTTTGTATTTGCTTGGCGTTGATCCGCTTATAGTTTGATACCTTGTTTGCCAAAATGTACTCAGTAATCTCTGAGCTATACTGAAGAAGAACCATCGTCAATGGCTCTATCAAAGCCATAAATGCAATATTTATAGCAGACTGCAGAAGCAGAAAAGGTTTTTGGTTTATTTGGAAAACAATTGTTGGTTTATTTTATTGGGTAGATTAGATATATATATATATACAGCTATGAAGTAAACCCTCTTATTCAACAAGCAAACACAGAATCAAGCAAACACAGAATTATCAACACTAAAACTCTTCCACAGCAGTCTTAGAAACGTGGGGATATTTTTTGTGCCACCCAATGTCTTCAATATATTATGTTTAACTTGCGTTGTAGGTGAACGCAGATCCAGGACATGCTGAGGTAAGACCACAAATTGCAATCATGACTTTAATCATGAGTATTAGTCTTCATCATATCATAAAAGAAAGCATTAAATTAATCGGCGAACTATCTACTGCTACTAACTTGTTCCAACTTAGGCTGTTGTTATCTCTCAATTAACCTATTGTTTTCTTTTGTTCTGGTCAGAGTGCAGGGTTTGAATTTCTCACAAATTGGTTTCTTGAAGGCGAGACATTTTTGTAATGATATTCAAAGTAGAAGGTTTGGGTGAAGCCGAAAGTCTAGCTCAGAGGTGAACACTTTTCTGAAAAGCTTTTTAAAACCGGACGGCTTTTTAAAATTGATTTTTCTTCAAAACAAAGGAATTACAATCGAGTTCTTCATTTTATTAAATTTGCATTATTATTTTTTACAGGCATGGCAATATTTAGGAACGAGTCAAGCTGAAAACGAACAAGAATCATTGGCTATAAGTGCTCTAAATAGGTATTGTATTACCTCATAAATCAGCATAGCCTTACGTTGCTCTGGAAATATGGTTTCCAAAATTTTCCAACTTCTTGTTTTGTCAAATCATTTTTGCTAAGTTCTGTTTTATGTTAGCCTGAGTTCTGTTATCTTTCATCTTTAACCTTTTAACCCGAGAAGGGCCATATTTTGCATAATATAGAATATTAGAATATTAGCTACTGGTTTGTTAAACAGTTTGTTAAGTCAGTAATAGTTAAAACAGTAATATATGCGTAACTGAACCTTTTAAACATTCATATGTAAAGTACTTGTAAACTATAAAAAATGAAATGGCATATTGCTAAAAATCCTAAAACAGCACATTTTCCATAGGATAATGGGGACAAAGCGTCATAGTCATTTCAGATATTTCAACGGAAGTTTTTCTTTTGAGCAAAGTTAGTTCCTAAGTTCTACTCTCTTCTAAAGGAAAAGTAAATTATATTTTCCTGTTAAGTGTAAATAAATCTATCCGTGAAAGGGTTAAATATAATTATTCTAGATCGTCATTCCGATATGTATGGAATGGATTTCTGCTAACAAGAAACTGGGTTCTAAATCCAAGTCTACCGTTGTCAGATTTTGGATGACAAAATACACCCTTTGTTATCATCTGTACATGTTTTGCTTACAGGTGCTGTGAAATACAACCAGATAATTTAACTGCTAGGATGGCATTGGCTGTCAGTTACACAAATGAATCACTCCAGTTGCAGGTTTCTATTTCACATTAAAATATTTTTCTTAAATTATCCTAAGACGAAGTAGTGTATTGGTAAGTTACTTGCCTGTCATGCCAAAGGTCCTGAGTGCAAGCCATACACACGGCAGCTTCGATGTGAACTTGGATAAATCATTGACTTCAATTTACCTTACCATACTAATGTGTAAAATTGGTACCTAAATGATCAAGGCTACGAAAACTCTCGAGCGCCGAACGTGTGGGCTGCAGCATGGGTATTAAGAAACGTGAGTTGTCGTGAATTGTGTGGCTGCAGAAGTCGACTTACTCCCTCGGTAGTAACAAAATCATAGCCAAAAGAAAGAAAGCCTGAGCTGAGAGGAGTAATAAAATTGTAAGTGAATACGTTATGTAGAAAAGACAGCTACATAAAACAAATAACTTTACTTTGATTTTACTTTAACCTGTAAAATAAAATGATCGTTTAAACCCAAGACAGTTGTTAAATTTCTTTTATTTCATTTTAGGCATGTGATTCTTTGAAAGCATGGTTAAGACATCATCCAAAGTAAGCATATCTTTAATTGGATCTCACTAAATATAACAATGACAGATTTTTTAGAACATGAGAAATTTCAAGAATTTTAAATCCAGCACGTAATTCTATTCCAGTAAAAAAATCATTTCTAGTAAAAAAATGCAATTTCAGTAAGAATATTAATTTAAGACAAAAGTTTATGCCAGTACAAAAATTAATTTCACACAAAAGTTTATGCCAGTACAAATATTAATTTCAGTACAAAAGTTTATGCCAGTACAAATATTAATTTCAGACAAATGTTTATGCCAGTACAAATATTAATTTCAGCACAGAATTTTATGCCAGTACAAATATTAATTTCAGACAAATGTTTATGCCAGTACAAATATTAATTTCAGACAAACGTTTATGCCAGTACAAATATTAATTTCACTACAAAAGTTAATGCCAGTACGAATATTAATTTCAGACAAACGTTTATGCCAGTACAAATATTAATTTCACTACAAAAGTTTATGCCAGTACAAATATTAATTTCCGACAATCGTTTATGCCAGTACGAAAATTAATTTCACTACAAAAGTTTATGCCAGCACAAATATTAATTTCACTACAAGAGTTTATGCCAGTACAAAAATTAATTTCGCTACAAATGTTTATGCCAGTACAAATATTAATTTCAGTACAAAAGTTTATGCCAGTACAAATATTAATTTCACTACAAGAGTTTATGCCAGCACAAAAATTAATTTCAACACAAAAGTTTATGCCAGTACAAAAATTAATTTCACTACAAAAGTTTGTGCGAGTATAAATATTAATTTCAGTACAAAAGTTTATGCCAGTAAAAAAATTAATTTCAGTACAAAAGTTTATGCCAGTACGAATATTAATTTCAGCACAAAAGTTTATGCCAGTACAAATATTAATTTCAGCACAAAAGTTTATGCCAGTTCAAAAATTAATTTCAGCACGAAAGTTTATGCCAGCACACATATTAATGTCAGACAAAAGTTTATGCCAGTTCAAAAATTAATCTCACTACAAAAGTTTATGCCAGTAAAAAATATATTCTATCGCAAACGTTTATTCGAGAACAAAAATGTATCCAGTACAAAAGGCTCCAGCAGAGATGCTTAATTTTAACATTGTTACTTTTCATGTGAACGGCAGTTTCTAACTTTTAATTGCTTCTGCAAGCTACATTCGTACTTCAGCAATGTTGTTTTTACTTCCATTTATTAATTTTTTCAACTAAATTGTCTTCACGTAATAACATTGTACAAACAGGATCTTAAAATTATTTTCATCTAAATAAAAGTTTCAGGGATTCAATCAATATTATGACCAAGCCACAGAGCAATGTGGAAACTATTTTTTTTCTTCTGTTTATGTTGTTTGTTATTATATTCATTCGTGATTTTGTGTAGTTTCTTTCCATATATTCATTCGTGATTTTGTGTAGTTTCTTTCCATATATTCATTCGTGATTTTGTGTAGTTTCTTTCCATATATTTATTCGTGATTTTGTGTAGTTTCTTTCCATATATTTATTCGTGATTTTGTGTAGTTTTTATCCTTGTTTTCAAGCCGCAAGCGCAGCTGTAAAAGATCAGGAGAAAACACAGTGAAACAAACTACAATAAATCACCAAAATTATATTTAATTTATTATATTTAAAAAAATAACATAATAAAAATCAAATAAAAAATGGACACATTTCTCCATAATTAAGAGATAAGATGAAGCTGAAACTTTTTTTTACATTTTTCACAGATACAAAAATTTAGTACCAAATGAAATAGCCACAAAAAAGACTCGAATCACATCAATAATGTCAAAAGCAGAATTTGATCAAGTTAATGATTTATTTATTGATGCTGCCCAACTGTCTCCAGATGAAAATATTGATGCGGACGTACAGGTAAAGCTTTTTCAACAAATTTATTAGTAGACTTTTTAATTTTATTGAAAATTTTGGTAGATTTCGAAGTCGGTAAGATTTGTTGTTGATATAGAATCATATTTTCTATTTTAAACTAACGCCCTTTGAAAAATTTGTCTGTTTTAATTTATCTTTTTTACAATATTTTGGTAGATTCTAAAGTCGGTAAGATTTTGTTGTTGATATAGAAGTATATTTTTTATTTCAAACTAACGCCCTTGTAAAATTTGTTTTAATATATCTTCGTTATTTTAGTGGATTCTAGTCTGCTATTTAATATAATTTCAATTTTTAATTTCCAAGGTTGGTCTTGGCGTCCTTTTCAACCTAAGTGGTGACTATGACAAAGCAGTAGATTGTTTTAACACTGGCCTAAAATCTCGTCCCTCAGATCCTTACATATGGAATAAACTTGGAGCAACGCTAGCAAACAGTGGTCGCAGCGAGGAGGCAGTGCAGGCGTATAGAAATGCACTTCATTTAAATCCTGCATACAACAGATCACGGTATAATCTTGGGATTAGTTGTTTAAACCTTGGTGCACATGCTGAAGCTGTGGAGCATTTTCTCACTGCACTTAACATGCAACGAAAGGTAATGTTCAAAATAAATCAACCTCGTTGTTATCAACCTCGTACCCACAGCTATTTCATTCAGGTAGAAGAAAAATTTATGCGTAAATTTATGCGAATTCGTAAATTTATGCTACATCAAAATAATTCGTTTTTCGAATTCTATACTGGCTTATAATTTTTCATATTCGAATTTTGAATCTCTCGAGATTCAGTCGAATGTCGAATATTGATTTATATTCTTATTGTTTCTTGTTTTTCATAAGCCAATCAAAACTCATGACCACCAGGCATTGTATAAAATAGCCCTGGGCACAAGGCTGTGTTTTTATTGAAATCTTTAGTTTTTATTTGACATGGGATAAATCATTTTCTATATTAGTCGAATGCTAATTTCAATTTAACCCAGTGCTATGCTGGTTTTCGGGGACGGGGAAGCATGTTAAAAAAAAGTGTATATATAATACAATTTTTGTTTACAATTTTTACAAAATCCTATTCAAAATCCTAACATACTGATTTAAATACTATTAATGAAAATACCATAACTAAAAGCATATTGTATCACGGGTTTTTTCTTGATAATAACTAACACGTGCACTTACACGTGTATTTTTCCAGTTTATTTCCACGCGATCGCCTGGTTACTAGTCTAAAATAAATTGTTAAAAACACAGCAACAGTCACAGCAGGCCTAAGTTCAGGTGTTGGTTATTATCAAGGAACATCGTTTCTAAACCAAAAATAACACAGAAAAGTGACAAGGTAACCTTATTAATTTTATTTATATATTTTATGTGTGATATAACCCGTGATTGTATGTGGAATAAATTTCATTATTATAAGATGATGAAAAGGTTATTATTTTTAAATTATTTCAGGGCGAAAGTCCATCTGGAGCAATAATGACCATGTCAGACAATATCTGGTCAACTTTACGAATGACGATTTCAATAATGGGCAGAACCGAACTTTTTCCATTCATTGAAAGTAGAGATTTAGAACAATTAAACAGAGAATTTAGTATGAATTGAAGCTAATGCAGATTATGAGATTTGTGTTATATTTAATGCTGAAATTTGTCGAGTGAAAATTAATAATTTTTAAATTTATATTATTTAAATGCTGCATAAAATGAATTAATTTTATTGTTATAGCAACTTCATTGTTGGCAAAACGAAGAATGATGTTGTCTGACAAATTTAATGTTGTTTTTTGTGTGATATACCCACCCCTCCACCCTAAGAAAAGGAAAGTTCATCTGAATTAAAAAAAATGTTTATCAATATTCATTTAAGGGAAATATGAATGCTACAAATATTATCTGCAATTAACCCATTCACTCCTGAATGGGTCATATGGCCCATTGCTGAACAACATAAACCGTCTTATTTTCAGGAGGTAGGTGCGGACAGAAATTTTCGTTAATTACTTATATCTTAAAGTAAGTTTCGCTTTTGATTTAAGTTGTTGTGTTAGTGCTGCCCTTGCAAAGTAAATTTTAGATAAGATTTTCCTGAAGAAATTTCATTTGCAATTGCCTCCTGAAAATGTGACAACATTTTACGGTATTTATAAATGAGCCATACAGCCCTTACAGGGGTGACTATGGAACAATCTTTGTGTGTGCGTGTTGTACAATAAATTCAATAAAAACAAACCTATTGAGCAATAAAAATTGTACTTTATAACGGGTTTAACCAGAAACGTCGTGAAAAATTCTATATGTTTAAAGTACAATTTTTATGTGACTAAGGAACATGTTTCAAGCATGTTAGAGATATCCACACACAAAAAAAACACAAATCACCCTGAAAATAAATACGTTTATTACATTAAACTACACAAAAATTTTAGCTGCTGTGAAGGAGCGTGGCATCTCAGCTACAATATAAATAATCAAACTCTAACTACCGCTATTAATAATTTGTAAATAAATTAACCAACCCCAAAGCATAAATTATACCGTAAAATCACGGCACTTATAAATAAATACATGTAAAAATGCTCTATTTTCAAAACGAAGAAAGCACTTTGTCGTTTGGCACTCGCCACATGTTCTGCTGGTCAATAAAAACAATGTGCTCCTCTACATTTCTTTGCAGACAGTATTCATGAATTGTGAAAGATGATTTTCTGGCTTGTAAGTCGTCAAACTGGAAGGCCTTTTTCTTCCTTGAACTTTTCATAATTTCTGTTTTCCACTTCGGTTAGAATTTTGTTCAAAGCGTAAATCTAAGGAAAAACAGCAAAGAATTTTTTCGATTATTTTATGAAAGATATTTACAGTTAAACCCTGAACTCTAAAAGGGAATGAAAATTTGTTCATTATAGTGTTTTCGAAATAACGGAAGCTAAATCAACACTGAGATGAATGCTCTCAAGCGATACAGTAAGTAAGTATCATTTCGCCACTAAATATTTGCAACGGTTAAAAAATAAATTAAAGTCATAAAATATATTAAAATCACAAAAGCAATAAATAAAAAACATTTAAAAATCACAAAACCCCTAACTAGAGTGACGGGATAATTCCGTGATGGCCCATATTGGAGGCGTGTTGGGAAACAAAAAACATGTATCTTTTACTAACAATTAAAAGAAACAAAAGTATAATTATCGGTACATCAAATTCCCATCTTCACTCTATAGTAAATTTTGCATATAGCAATTTTTGATTTAATGCTTAAACGAGTTGACGCTATTTGCAGTTTTAATATCAGATGATAATTGATTCCATAATTTAAACCTTAAACCGTTAAACCCATTGTAACCTATCTCTCAGGGGAATAAAAAGTTGAGATAAGCTAAATCAATATTGAAACTCTCAAGGAATATCGAAAACATTCGAGTTATCCGGGAGTTCGAGTTACAAATATTTTCTTGATACGCCCCGTTCTGCTTGAATTTCAGTTGCCAATTGATGCATTCCTGCGTAAATATATCTGGGTATCTCGTCAGAGGCGGATCCAGACTTATGCGAAATATGATCCAGCAGAAGTCAGATTTTAAAGCATTTAGCTGTCATTAAGTTTGACCGTTACCAGGGTGGAAGCAAATCATTTCAAGGAACAAAAAGTTCCATACCCCATGAAAATAATTGTCAAAAATTCCACACCCCCACAAATATATGCAAAAATATTTCATACCCCAACTTCACTGCAACGCAAGTTTTACAAACCCAAGAAAAAAGAAGAGCAAAGAAAAGAAAGCAACTCGAACTTTGAGAGATTCACAAGTGTTACATACAATTTGAAGGAACACAAATGTTACATACAATTCTAGAAATCTTACCTCTGCACGTTGTCTTTGCTTTAACCTTGACAATAATTCTTTAGTTTTCTGCTTTTCTTCTTGAATTATTTTCTGTTCCTTTGCCAGCCGTGCCTTGTCCTCTTTCTTTGTTTGTTTTAAAACTAAAATAATATTATAAAATATATATTATTAAAGTATTTATAATAATATATTGTAATGCTATTATAATATTGCATGAATATATATAAATAAAAAAATATACCATAATATTGTAAAACATTTCCTTTCTTTGTGCTATTATTGTTACAAAAGTATAAGATTGTTAAAAATTTTGTTGAGCTGTAATTTTAACCTTTTTACCTCAGGTAAGCTAAAGATACGCCAACAGGGGCGGGGATATTCCGAGCATGTTTATGTTGGAGGAGAGAGAGGTGTGTCACCCTGAATTGATCATCGCCCTGAGCAAATCACTTGCTTGTTTAATTTGTGAGAGTTGTATGATTTAACACCAAGCTAGATGCAGGCTTTATGGGTTTACTTGTTTTATAAGCATCGAACGAATGAACTAATGTTAAATATTAAAGTGATCCATTCAGGGCGACTCCACTCTAGTATTTCCTAAATCTCAAAGTCACAAACAGTAGAAAAATAGAACTTACCTAGGCCAGCTAGTTTTGATGCGATTAAGCGTTGACTCTGCAGAAAAAAATTAAACAATAATTAATGAGACTGGATCATTAAATTGAAGAATTAAGTTTTTAGTATTGTGTCGAGTTTTCGGAATAGAAGTATTAAACACCTATAAATTTTCAACAATTTAATCTGGGAATTTATACCAAGGATTTATACCTTGTAATGAGAAAATACATTTAAAATAATTTGTTATTTTACCTTTATATCTGAGAGTGAAGGAATCCATTCTATTTCTCGAAATTTGTCTGAAACAAAAAAAATGAAACAAACATAGCAAAAGTTAGAAAAGACGAAAGATGATGAAAGTGAAAAATGAAGAAAGTTCATCATAAAACCACCAAAACTATAATAAAAAGCAAAAGTTTAAAAGCAAACAAACTTTTGAATCCGAAGTAAATTAACCACTCAGCCTTACTTGCGTCCAGTCTTTATATTACAAACGCAACCAAAATCCGTCTTGGATGCTAACATAAAACTTCTTTTAGATTTAATTTATTTAGCTATACCTTGTCCAGAGAGCATAAATTCGAGTCGATTTTGACAAAACTCAACGGTTTCAAATGACAGATTTAATAGGGATTCATCATCATGAATTTAACTGATATCAATAAAATTTGGTTCCACATAAATGCAACGTAGTATGAATCAAGTTTCAAATGATAAAGGAACTTCTTTGGAATAACTTTTGGTTTCGTCTCTTTCCGAAAAAATCTTGTGTATCCAATAAAATTTTGCGTATTTTGAGTTTAAGTGCCCCGGTTTTTCTCGCCCCGGCGAATTTTGCACTTGGACCGCTTCTGCATTTCCCCAGCAAAAAACTGCATTGTCTGCCAAAAAGATGCAGAAAACTCTGCCCAGAATACAAATCAAGGAATACAAAAGCATACAACAATGAATAAAAACAGGAAAATTTTCCCTGTGGCTTTATACGGTGCCACCTGGTCGCTTATTAGACAGGGGGGGGGGGTGTTTTATCTCAGGGGAGGTGGGTCACATAGACCATAGTCATTCAAAATAGTTTTTCGAATGACTATGCGTAGACGGGGGTGTTTCATCTCTCTTGCCTCGGAGTTTTGGATGGGTCAAATAAGACTTTCATATCATTCGAAAACCAGTAGTGTTAGGGCCGCAAAGCATCAGTGTTAACACTGGGTGTATAACAAAAACTAAATCATCACGTTTCTGTACCTAATCCGGGGGTACATGGGGGTACAGCAGGAGCCCCCATGATGTTTCTTGACTGCTTGTCTGACAAATAAACTTTCATTGATCGAGAATATAACAAAGAGTCTTTCTTTTCTGTGCTCTCATTTGTTGAAATGTCTAAAAAGCTGCTGTCGTGTGTTGTTTTCTTTGGTGTGTGTTGTGTTTTTGAATCGATTCTGGGAAGTGATTCGTTTTTCTTCAAGTTTGCTGTGGGATGTCCTGGGCTGTAAGCTTTGCTCGCGTTTTGTCGCGGACTGTAAGCTTTGCACATCTTCACAACATTTGTCAATGTTGACGAACTTTTTGCTGAAATCTCTTGATGAGAAGATACAGCTGAAAAAAAAGCAGAAGATTATTCAAACTTAAAATTAAGTACCAAAAAAATTTTTCCTTTTTTTCGAATAACTCAAAAAGACCAAATTCAAAATCATAAAATAAAAGTTACCTAAAAGTGTAAGAATGGACCAGTTCAGGTCAAATAACGATTTTTCAAAAATTGTTCCATGTGTTCAATCTTGCCTTCAATGGAAATTTTGTGTTTAAGGCCATATTGAACACATAGAAGGGATAGTTTAGGGAGCGTGGTACAGTGGTTGACACCCCCTGCATCTCGCTTAAAGCGACCAGGGTTCGAATCCTAGCAGGGTCTGCCAGAGTTCACTCAGCTTTTATCCTTCCGAGGTCGGTAAAATAGGTACCAGCTTGCTGGGGTTTGTGGGTGGTTATGTATAATAACCAGTGTCCTCTGTTGGAAACAAGTCATCTCGATGTTGTGTGAGTAGATCAAGAAAACGATTTTTAAAATAATATTTTGTAGGCTACTCTGCTTTGGCTACCTATGACCTGGCCTGCTTTAGCCACCAATGATCTAGCCTGTGTGCAGACTCTACTCATGAAAAACCTCCGTGCAGACTTTACATTTGACGGAGGATTAATCATAATTTAAACTTAACGGCTGAAAGGGAACTAGGCCAGACTTTTTCTTAGGTTCCTCAACACATGCCCATTGAACTTTCGTGTAGTATCAATTAGCTGTTTTTTTTCTTTAGTAAAAGTTGTTATCTATTTTCTGTAAATTTTGTGTTGAAATTGAATTATTAATATCTTATATCTGTGCTTAGTTAGTTTTTTTTTGTTTGTAACAAATAAATTAAATGAAAAAGTTTTACTTTCATTTACCTGCTTTTGAATTGGTTCTTCTTTTTGCTTTCTTTGAATTTCTACTGCTTTTAGATTTATGGCTGCTGACCATTTTCAATTTCTTTGAACTTATTCTTCTTTGCAAAGGAATTTTTTTTACATTTAATTTACTTTCTATAACAACACCTAAATTGTTTTGTTTGCCTTCATCATGATTATCGTTATGGTCTTTGTCAACACTGTCAATTTCATTCCTGTATTTCTGGAAGCTTTGTACATTTGAGTGATATTGGTCTATGGAATTGCTCCTGCTCAGAGGAGCACTGTTCATAGATAATGTTAAGTTAATGTTTACTCTTGCAGACTGGGAGCTTCTTGGTTTTTTAACAACTTTGCATGGTCCAACGGTAAAGCATGGAATGTTTGCAAGCGATTGTACTGAATAGTTGGAACCACAAGAAACTGTTCTATCATTGTTAATGGGTAATTGCAGTTTTGAAGGCAAATGAATTGCACCAATTGGATATGCTGATGACAGTCTGAAGAACCTAAAAATTTGAATAGTACTATATGTTAAATTTTAATGCATTAATTTTACAAGTTTTATGTGTATATTAATTTTTATTTAAAGCCAATTGTTAGAACTTGCTATGTTTTAGAGGATTATTAATGAAAATGAAAATATCCGCCAAAAATTCTCATCACGTGATAAAAAATCTTTCTATTGTTTATTTTTCTATATATACAAACAACGTCTTTTAT
>JAYJMH010051348.1:0-13544 GCA_036873815.1 Phacellophora camtschatica | reverse complement strand
GTTTTTAGTAACCACGCCCTTTTCGTCGCCAAATTTTGAAGTTGTACCCCTCAAAAATATTTTTTAGCTTCGCCCCTGGAGCTCAGATCGAGTGTCCACGAGGCAAAAATCTACCTATTCTTATGTTGTATTCATTCACGTTGGCTTGCTTTTGTTGTTGTTGACTTGCTGTAGTAAGCAACTAATTTAGGCGACTTATTTTTAAAACCTTTTAAGCAGATTTTTCGTAAATTTCTGTGAATTCAAAATTAGGCCAATATGATTACAATTTTATTAGAAGCAAAACATTGACTGGAATCAATCGTGGACATCTAAAATTCTTCTCGTGAACGTCTTATTTTACAATTCTTTATTTCAACAACCAAACAATAACCGAATTGAGTGGGAAAAATTTTTTATCGAAGTTAACATCTTGGTTATAAATTGGCACTTTAATTTATAATTTTTATTAAAATTCGCCGTATGCTTTTCATTCCATAACTCGTCTTAAAGACACACGACGGATATAAGAGTGCCTCGTGCCATGGGGCCTGGGCAATCTAAAAATAGATAACCAATAGTAATCACGTTTGCAACAACATGTGATCCTAGCAGTGCTGCGTTTAAAATACAGAACAACAAAAATGGCGGATGATCAGCAGTTTTTTGCTCGCCGTATGCGAAGGTGTCGAAGAGGAAGAGAAACGGAAAGAGGGTGGGGGGGGGGTAATATTTGCGTTTTGGCTAAGGAAAGTCAGTAAAGAATTTATGGGAACTCAGGCGAGGCATTCATTACATCTGCATGCGGGGGTGTACGCATGGAGGGTAAAATTCAAACTCAAAAATATTGGTATATTTCATTTCTTACCTAATACATGGATAGTAAATTTCTTTCCCAAAAAAATATGGCAACTTCTTGATGAAAATTTCAGACCCAAAAATATGGCTTTCAACTGAAATTTTAGACCCATAAATATGGCATATGTAATTGAGTACCCCCTGGGTACATAAAGAGGTTAAAGAGAAACAACAGATCTAAAAGTGGCTACAGCAATGGGTCTGGGAATCTATAAATGACTACCTAATCAGATGGAACAGTTGGTGGATCAGTTTCGAAATATGTTTCAAATAATTCAATTTTTAGATTGATTGCATGAATATAACGATGCTCTATTACGTTCAGCGAGTTATCATTGTGAAATTAAAAAAATCGAAAATTGTGTCCGGTGATGATTCTCTTTAAATGCGTAAAAGAGTGTATGGGATTTTGATCAGCCATTTCGGACATCATTTTATATCCGTCGTGCGTCTTTAAGCGCAATCAAATAAATTCAAGAGACAAAGTCTTATAAAAACTTTTGAAAGGAATGAGAATCTCTGTTCGCATCAGTATTTGCCCATTGGAATTATGAAGTCTTTTGTTAGGTTTAACAGTGGTAAATACGAGCCATATATGGAAATACAGCCATATGGCCCATGGCAGTGTCTCCGGGAAGGGCTATATGTCCCATCGATAAGCAACGTAAAACCTAATATTTTCAGGAGGTAAATACGAGCAAAAATTTAATTTCAGATATTTCAATAATTTCAGATATTTGAACATAAGTTTATCTCTTGAATTACGTTGGTTTGCATGTGCTACCCCATGCAACACAAAACTTGCATAGGATTTACCTGTTTAGCATAAATAAATTTTATTTTATTTCTCTACAGTGATATGAATAGCCTGTGCGTGCAGATTCAACTGGTTTCCTTTCGAATGAATTCTGTTGAATGAAACGTTTAAAAAGGAAACTAGTCGAGTTCGCACGCAAACTTTGATTAAATTAATTTAAGTTATTACATATATCATTATTACCCTACGGTCAGGTCAGATACTCGATTTAAAAATCTGATTTGTCGAAAACGTTCGAATTGTGATGACCATATTTTCTGGGATTGTACTCGTAGAAAGTTAATATGGGCTTAGTGAAATAGTCATTCAAAAAAGTAAAACTTTCAATTTTGCGAAATTTCGCGTTTTTAAAGGCTATTGGATTTGGTACATAGTATTGAGGTACAACTAAATAAATATAAAATCTGATTATTTTTCAGTAATTACAATACCTTTGAAAAACATATGCCTCAGTGTTATGTTTTTAAAGGCATCATTTTAAATTCTTATTTTTTTAGAATCAAACATTTATGTTTTCTAAAATAAATTCCGGCACTGACATTTAACAACGCATTTTGAAGATGAAAAAGAAACTATACCTATGATAATTTTCAAACAGGCGAACTTTTAAGAAAGCATTTTAAAGATGAGAAAGCAATTATAATGTTGATGAGTTTCAAACTTTTTTTTATCCACCCGCTACATTATAGCAAACAATATTTCATTATAAATAATTTTCAAATCACAGGACGAGAAAAAGACGCAACTAAACGAGTTATTTACGCAAGTTGACGAAAAAAGAAAAGTAAATTACGCTATTTTTATTGACTTTTTACCTATTAGGTGTCACTTTATATTGGTGCAATCTTTATAAGAGAGACATTGGAAACCTTACCAAAAGACTAGCCCAATGCAAAAAGGCAGCAGGGCAAAGACTTTGTGACAAAAAGCCATGGAAGGCACTCACTTTTTGCTATTGGTGCTTGAAGAATGTAATTCTCCAAAACCAAATGGTAGAAATCTACGAAGAACCTTTGAAAACAAAGTTACTTTTTTGCTACTTCTAAGGCCTTTTGGAGTGCATGTTCCAACCTCGTTCTGAATCTAAACCTCCCTATTATTAATTGTGCACGATCCCTAAGACGTATGAAAGTAAACTTACACAACGTGCAGTATTTTTGTTTTCTATGCCATGAAATTTAGAACTGAATAATGCGATATTTGTGGCTCCATGCTTTTGCAGGGAGTTTTTCATATAGGTTTTATTCATTTACGTGTTAATCTTTCTGCAGAAACGCGAAGTACCCGAACATCTCTGCGGGAAAATCAGCTTTGAAATCATGCGAGATCCCGTCATTACACCAAGCGGAATTACGTATCTTTTTCTAAATATTGAAGGAGCACCCAAAGACATCAGGAATGGCATTTACAGAATATTGATATCTGTTTTAGTTTAACGAGTTATCTCCATGCAAATGAGCAACTTGATGACGTCATACCGGGAACTTGTGGATTGATCAAAAGAGAAATGTATCATATCTCGTGAAGTAGTTAGCAGGAAGACTTCAAATTTGGACAAACAGTAGTGACAATGAGATGATACAATTCTGTTGTGCTAAATGTGTTACCATGACAACAATCTAAGTTTCAAACCCTTTTATTTGTTTCGGGGTTAATCTTTAATTTTCGCTTTCTGCACGAAAATATTTTTAATAGAAGCCACTCTGTATACTTATACCATTGGCATATAGGAGCAAGTTGATGTAAGAGGAAGCTAAGGTTTCCCTTCGGATTTTTTTTTAGTTCAATTTGAAATTTGTAGCCCCATAGACTTCAAGCTAGAAGCCCTGCAAACGTACAAATATTATTTTTGAGTCACCCGGTATACGATATAGGATTATAAAGTTACACATTTTTAAGCTTTTTAGATGTAGTGTTAAAGTATAATTGATCTTCGTTTGATACTTAACTTTTCCAAGATACGACAGGAAAAACTTGGAGGAACATCTGCAGGTAATTTCTGTTCAGCTTTGTAGTTAATTTTCATCAGCAATGTGTGACTGAAAACGTTTTTTATGAAAAATTATACAAAATCAGGCATCGGATAAATTCGTATTGTGTTTAAGGAAAACTAAGTAAGTAATAACTCCAATCATTTAATTTTGTCAACAATCATTTAATCCTGTCAACCTTTGTATTTCATTGTTTTTACACATCAATTTGTTTATTTTGTATTCTATGACTAAATTATTTGTTTCTTTGCTGCATTTTACCTTATGTTTCTGTTGTTTTTTCTTAGAGAGTTGGACATTTTGACCCAATAACGAGAGCTGATCTAACTGCAAATAAGTTGATACCAAATTTGGCAATGAAAGAGGTAATAGATTCATTTCTTGAAGAAAATGGTTGGGCAGTTGATTATTAATTCGAATTAATTAAAGTTAAACTTTTTTTTGCTTCCCGCTGATACGAAGGAGGCTTGAATATTTTAGTTTTGGTATCAGTGTAAATATGAATGTAAATAGAAATACAGCTGGTTTTGCCGCGCGGTAAGTAATCCTCATTTACTTACAAGGGGGTCATATTTACTTTCATCAATATTTTAAGAAAAGTAGCTTGTTTGTAAAAGTAAACAGTACATTAGAATATATTTTTTCTAATTGTTTTGCAATAGGCCCGTGAGTATTCTTCCATTGTGACATCATATACATAATTTTTTTAAATTTTATTTATGTTTTTGTGGTCCTGTCGCATTAATGTAGTTTCGTTAAAAAAATTAATGGCGTTGGTTAAAGAACTGATTCATTCCTATACTATTTAGTATAATTGATATTATTTGTAATTTTCTGCACAACGTGAAGTTTTTTGAAAGCTAACGAGCACTATTCGGGCATTAATTTATGTAATTAGCTTTATATAAATTTCGTGTGTTTGATATGTGTTTTAATTTAATAGTAATGATCCTTGTTCCTAATGATATTTCAAAAGGAGCTACACTTGGAAATACCGCTCTCTACTATGCTTTGGTTTGCATCTACTGTGTATGGTGTCCTATGGCCCAGAGTAGTAGTCTCGTTAGGATTGTGTTGTTTTGAGTTAGGGTCTTCTTTTCGAATTCTGAGAGTGTACCTTGCTTTTGTCGGTTTTCATTAGTTTTATTCTTTTCGATTCTAATGATGGTAATTCATTAAGCAATTACAGGAATAACACAGTAGCGGGTCCAGAGGACACAGTAGCGGGTCCAGAGATTTGAACAACATATTGAGGCAATATTGAGACAATATTTTGTTCTTTTTACCCCGTTTTCACAAAATTTCTAGAAATTTGACGGGTGCTAAAGCATCCTTCGCACCCGTCTGGATCCGCTCTTGTAACTACTAATAACTTGGAGCTAGAAATACATATCACCAGAATCCAGAAGTGATCAACCTTCCTACAAAAGTAAAGTTTTCCTGACTCTGTGTATCAGGAGCATTCTTCTCCAAAACATTTCCTCGAGCGCGGTTGGGGTAGCGAAATGTCGAACAAAGGGCAGTGAATATCCACTATAATTATATTTCGCATTCATTGGTCAATATCTAGGAGTATCGAATGTCTCATATCCCTTTGCAGTTTGCACAGTATTCTTTGGAAATGGTTATTTTTATTCGTGACAAATTCTACGTGTGCAACAGCTGTGTGTGGTCTGGTTGCCAAGTTGCAAATTGCAAAAGTCACAATTTACATGAAAAGCAGTTGCTACATTTTCAAATATTTTTTCATTTAATTTTGATTTTATATTTTTTAAGGAAGATTACCTTTAAGCAAGCAGAGCTGATTTCCTAGGGGTTTGGAATGGTCATGCTCTAATTATTAGGCCTAATACCAGTTTGAACGCTCTTATAAAAAGGTTTTGTTGAAACAGGAGCATATTCAGGAATTTTGTAGTTATGCTGTTGATAATGGTTTTTAAACTTATGCCAGCATTTTGCTGCGTTTATATTAGAAGTATATATCACAGTCAGACGACTGTTATCACAAAAATGAAACACGTATAAGAAGACATCTCAAGATATCTTTGTATTGTATATATCTTTGCATCTTGTTCTGTAAACGTATTTCTCCGTGAAGAAACCACAGGGCTCAACGGGAAATAGTTTCAAATTTATTCGAAGCAATTTCAAAATTTTTATTGTTTAATACGAAGGGATGTCTGATGAAAAGTCACAAGCTTTTTTCGGTTTTTTAATATCTTCGATAATTTTTGAAATATGAAGGTTTGAAGAGGACGTTATAGTGGTAAAAAGTGGCGTTGAAATGCCAAAAAGATTTCATTATTTGTGACGTAATTAGGTTGTCTCGTGAAAATGAGAAAATATGAAAGTACTGACTACTCAAAAACTCTATTGAAGCAAAGTCAATAAAAATGTGCATAAACAACAACTGAACGGCAATGAACATTATCTTACATGGAATTTTGTTGCCATGACAAAATGTACCAGACCTCTCAAATGATAATTCAAAAGATCTCATTATTCAGTGAATTGTGTGAATTTTTATATGGTCGCGTACCTTAGTGAACAAGTTTCTATATTGTAACCAAGCTAAAAAATGGATGTCCATATACCATTTTGATGGTCACAATGGAAAGTGAAGTTACAGTTCTCAATTCTGAATACCTTCTATGTTTAAAATGCAAGAATCAATATATATTTTGAAAGTTGGTCCGAAAAAGTGAATTTTGAGGTTTTGTGATGATTTTTTATACAATATGGCTTATTTATGAAATCTAAAGTCTTACTTGCACTTACCCTACTCTGACCATGAATTTGGTAGGTTGTTTCTATGGTTTAAGCTTGTGGTTGTGAAAATCAATGCACACTAAGCAATGCCACTAAAATCCTATTGTTTTTGCGTTACCATAGAAGCCAAACCCCAAATTTAAAAAGTTCAGCCCCCCAGTTCAGCACCCCTCATTTATCCTTTAGTGTAAATTTTGTACTATTTCTCACTCTGTCAAAAAATATATTTTCGACCTACCTTAAAAGAAGAACGTCATAAATACATCGGGAAAGATATCTGCGTATTTTGGGAGAAACAAACACCAGACCGCAAAGTTACAGCACCTGGCAGCCAGCCTCGTAAACCCACGGGCTTTAGGAAAAGAAAAGTTTATATTTTATTCCCACTATGATTTTCCACCTGTCCTTTTCTCGTCTCCTCTTGTTTCCCTGTGACAATAAAAAACACGGAATGTAGGACATGTGGATTGATCAAATCGAAGTGGGAATAAAGTACAAACTTAACTTATCCTAAAGCCCGTGGAAAACCCAAGAAGTAAAACAAAAAATATTCCGTTTAAACTGAGTAAATTTTCATGACATTATATTATTATATATACTTCTAAGAGCAAAACCATAACTTTCAATGAAATAAAACACAAACTATACCAGCAGCCTACCATGCAATAAATTGCATCAAAACATATACATCTATCAAATTATGTTACAAAGAAGTTTCACCCTTTCACGCCCGGGTTTACCTATGATTAACCTTATCACGTGGCCTGAACAAGGGAAGATTTTGTAACAATAGTGAAATCCACACACCAATTTCAAAGTGATTTGCCATTCAAGACAAAGCGAAATCTCCCAAGCAGAAAATCAAAACGCGGATTTGTTTGTTTTGGTTTTCTGCTTGAGTGAATTCTCTTTGTCTTCGATGGATAATCGCTTTTTGCAAATTGTGCACCTTACACGCTTCTAAAACACCTTTAAAATGCTTTTCAATGCATTCTCTAAACATCTGCACACATAATTTCCATTTATGTAAATATACTTTCTGAAATACAGAAACAATTTACCCAAATATCAGCCTGGAGTTCCCTGTAAAGGTGTTCCCTATAATAAAACGTGTAATAAACAGGAAAATCATTAAGAGTAGCACTTACAAACCAAATTAAAGAAAATCTTTTAGTTGAAATATCTTATACTAATGGAAACTTAAAATTGGAAAATAACACAAAATTCCCTTTCATTTATCCCCTGTTAAAATGCTAACTTTCCACGTTGTTCAACAATAGGCTAATGATTCTTCTAGGGTGTGAAAGGGTCTTAAAACAAACATTCTACTCCGTTCACAAAAATTAAACTGATTACGAATGTAAAACAAGGTGAAGTAAAAATCAGCATGTGCACAAGAGCTTACTATACTGCTGCGTAGTCTGGTAATATTTGAGCACAAATCCTGGACTTCGCTATCCCAAATTTTTGGGATCGATTGAAACGAGGCTTTAGAAGTTCTGTAATCGAAGTTTGAATTTATCATTGTTCGAAATTTGAATTATGATTGTCGGGCGGAAAATTTGAGTCAAGAAATTGTCTTTAATTTGATGAGTCGTAACATAGCATAGCTTTGCATAAATTATCATACGACGATTGTAGTAAGTCAAATTGCTGCTTAGCTAGACCTACTATTACGTACTGTCTGCTTTCTGCTCCTACACAGCGGTACATTAAACGTTCGCACGCAGGCTAAATCAGCTCGAGATATAAAGATACGAACTGTGGAACAATTTTCCCGCAGTAGTCTCGCGGGAGATATTTTCAATACATTTAATCAAAATCTAACAATATTCGTCTTGTTGCATATAATATATGCAACAAGACGAATATTGTTAGATTTTGATTCACATATCTGCGTCCAAAATAATATTCAGGGAGACAAGACTTGTTTGTCTAATAAATCTTATAAATATCACATCGTAAGCAAAGATATTTCATTTCGTGAAAATAAAATTGACGCTGCGTAGGAGCGTGGTGAAACAACCGCACTTTCACGTTTTGACACACTGTACATAAATCTTCAATGCAATGTTTTCGTTTATACTTAGTAGGGTACCTGTGGTAGGGTACGTCCATAAAAATACGCTGAAGCCGTGGATTGGCCCCCAAAAAGTGTTTCCCTCCTTGACAGGTTATGTATAGCTTCAGTGGATTGACCAATTGAAGCGTTGCAAACATTGTTTCAAAGCTGAAACATTCATTTAGATATTTGTTGTTGTTTTCCGATGCTGAAAATACGTTTAATGCATGAATTTAATGACATGAGGCGATTGTAGAATGTACGAAAAAACAACAAATGTTGTCACGCGGTAGCCATCTTTATTTAATATCGAATAATGGTTTTGTTGGCTTGGGAATATAAATCTTGTTCGTTCTGACACTTGGGGCTTCTCCATATCCATTTGCCATAATCATGTTGTGTTTACTTTTCCCAAAACTAAATTAAAGATCATTCTCCTCGTCTAATGGTTAAAAATGGCCTCTTTTCATGAAATACACACATTCGACTAATTTCAAATATCGGTAAAATCTCGAAAAATACGAAACATCTAAGTGAATGTTTCAGCTCTGAAACAATGCTTGAATGGTCGATCGCCTGATTTTATATAACCCGGCAATTACCCCCTAAAAATGTTGACGTTTCACGTTTCACACAGCTCTTCCAGGACTTCCAGGGGTGAAAATGTATTCGCCAATCCACAACAAATTCCATAATGTTTGAGAATAAAACTTTTTAAAATCTCAATCCATTAATTAATTTCGTTTGCCTCTATTTTTGGCAAAGATGAAAAATAAAAAATTCAAAATAATACCAATGAATTCCTCAACAAAAGGTTTTTCAATATTTGCTTAAAAAATACTGATGAATTTAAAAAAAGTTTTTTCTTTAAATCAGTTTTATCTTTATCATATAATTGTTCCACTGTGTGAAAGAATTAAAATGTGATTGAGAATTAAATTATAAATTATGAAACCTTACAAATAAACCTGTTATGACGTCATCTCGTTACTCCGCAATCTTCTCCTCCTTCACAACAGTCTTTCTACTCTCTGTCCAGTTACCCGAAGGGCTTCCTTGGAAATTGGTCCCTTCCTCCTTAACTCCGTTAGAAGCATTGTAGTGCGTATTCTCCAGCCTAACAAATTATAATCATGCAGGTCGTGTCAAAAAAATATTGTGGCGTTTGCGAGCCTATATAAGTTTGCAGTAATTTTCCGACGAAAGAGGGATTTGAACAATGTATTTGTGCAAACATATTCAATAATAAGGCCAATTATATCTCCCTTTACGCAGAAGCAATTTAGGCCAAAAATGTTTGTCCTATGTAGGGCCTAAAATTATGGAATAACTTATCTTCAGATCTTAAAAGTACATACAATCTTAACATTTATTTACTTACGTTTTGATTTTGTAAAATTGAAACCAGGTGTCAACTTAATTATAACAGTTAATGTGGGTTATGAGCAAATTTGTAGATATAAACTCTAGATATATGACAAGTAACATTTTTAACATTTCGATCTTAAAAATTTATCTTGAAATGTTTTCTTAAGAGCGACTAAATATTTGTCATATATCTAGAGATGGTGTGTGTAAATGTGATTTAACACCAACTGTGATTTGACACCAACCACACCAGCGTTTCAAACCAAACTTTACTTTTCGGAGCATCAGACTTTGTTAGAGCATTAAAGTTTTCTTAAAAAGCAAAACTCATTAAAAAATATGCTACTTTTCTTATGGCTGTAGATTTTGAATTCTGGGAACACACAGACACAGGAGGGTATCGATTTTCATGATTTTGGTATAAAAACGGTAAAGTTTTCCCGACTTAGTTGTTAGTATAGTTCTCAAGAGTCTGGTATGAAAACAGCATCGGTATTGATTTTCTAAAATGTTCACGTTTCACAGTATAAAGGTTAAGATTTCATATTATCGAGTATATATGCATTTATCGAACATAAATTTTCGATCGTCCCCATCCAAACCCCACAATTCCTTGCCCCCGCAAATTTATGAAATTAATCTCCAACAAAAAAAATTAAAACTTACCTGGTAATTATTCTTTCGTCTTCCGCTCCAAATTCTCCACCCATCAATGTCGGTTCCCCGACCAACATGACATCCGTAGTTACAGAGCTTCTTCCTCCAGTTGCAATTGGAGAAGCTTTTCTTTTTGCAGCTCTTTCCACTCCCGCAGTGTTGCCTAATTTACTGCTGTTTTCATTCGTGGTCGTGGCACTCGATGCCTTTCGCTTCCTCCGCTTTGTCGGCTGCTTCTTCACTTCTTCCACTAAAATAATATTGAATGTTTAGAAATTATACACATAGTATGCCTTATTTTCAAACTCGTCAAATCCTTTACAAGCGAAAACAGAATCTTGATTAAAGAAATTTAGTCAACAATAAATTTTCATATCGAAAATACCTGCGCTGTGTTTCCATATCCTCTCCATTGAAGGCCCAGGAAAATCTACAAGAAAACAAAACAATACAGTTCTCTGAATGAATTTTAATAAATTTACATAATTAGTTTTTCTTTATAAACCTTTTCTGAAAAGTGGAAAAACAAAAAGTTTAAAAAGCAATATAAATATTTCCAAAAATGTTTCCTGCAGTCTTTAAAATTCTTACAAAATAAAATTAAATATTTCGATTCAATTTTATTCTTAGTATGCAAAAATTACAATATTAAAAAAATGTTGCAAAGCATTCGACCCTAGGAAAGCAGAGCTTACGCAAATTACAGGCTATAGGGTAAACGGTACAGGCTAGAAAATATATGGTGCAGGGTATATCAACAGGCCCACAAAAACTGGTTATCAGCAGGGAAACTACAGATACCGGCCAAGATCTTAAGCCGTTGCGTCGTGAAGACATATGATGAAATTTTAAAACATATTGTATTTGGGGGGCCCCTGAGACAACTGGCAACCCTGCGATTTGTATCAGTTATCCCTGTTGTTGAGGCCTCTGGTTGAGCCGTACATT
The DNA here is from genome assembly GCA_036873815.1 of Phacellophora camtschatica. Classification (NCBI taxonomy): domain Eukaryota; kingdom Metazoa; phylum Cnidaria; class Scyphozoa; order Semaeostomeae; family Ulmaridae; genus Phacellophora; species Phacellophora camtschatica. The sequence continues at coordinate 2,095 of JAYJMH010051348.1, read as the reverse complement.
ATAGCAGAGCTTTCACCCTCAAACCTTGAGCTGGTAAAAAATGAACCATTATTACCTTGTCGTCCCATAATACGAGCTTGCCACTTGTTATAAAGCACAGTTTTAAGACACTCTAAAATTGAAAAAAAACGAATATTAGCGCAAATACTCTGTCTCGTTGGAGTCTTTCTGCAAGTAAAATAAAATGATTAAAGAAGAAATTTTTGAAAAAATTAAAGGTAAAGGCAACAAAATTTGTCTGATTAGATAAACAGCACATACAAATTACAACATACAGTTGGCTTCAACCCCGTTGGCTTCAAGCTCTAAAGAGATATGCAAAACAAGTCGAGTCCATTCCGTGGGGCATCGGTTAAAAACGTAATTTAAACCCCACTGCTTTCTCGAACTCACAAGGAGAATGCTAATTTGTTCGAGATAGCAACGTTTTAAGAGAACCGAAGCTAAAATCAACACGGAAAGCTCTGCAAGTGCAAGGATATGCAAAACAAGTCGAATTCACTCTGTGGGGAATCGGTTAAAAACGCAATTTAAACCCCACTGCTTTCTCGAACTCTCAAGGAGAATGCTAATTTGTTCTAGATAGCAACGTTTTAATCTAACCGAAGCTAAAATCAACACGGAAAGCTCTGCAAGGATATGCAAAACGAGTCGAATTCACTCTGTGGGGAATCGGTTAAAAACGCGATTTAAACCCCACTGCTTTCTCGAACTCTCAAGGAGAATGCTAATTTGTTCGAGATAGCAACGTTTTGAGATAACCGAAGCTAAAATCAACACGGAAAGCTCTGCAAGGATATAATACACAAAACAACAAGTCAAAAGAAATGCGAGTTAAGCGAGAAGTTCAAGTCAGAGAGGTTCAAATGCATTGAAAAACTCCCCCTTTTGCAGTGGGATGTGACAAATGGAAACGTTTTCAAGAAATAAACAAGCTAAGAATGATGTGCTTTAACGTAACGTCAGCGGCTTTTGCAGATTTGGGGCGGGGGGTCGTTGATCACAAAACAAATGGAGAACAAACGTGTCATTAAAAACTGTTTCATTATCGCATGAGGAATCTGAATTTTAAGTCCAAAATTTCATGGAGCAAAATTTTGAATAAATTAATGATGGGGCATTTCAAAGCTCAAATCGTGATTGGCTGCCAAATAGTTTTGATTTTCATTTTGCGCGCAAAGCATCCATGTTAGGAATATGTATTCAAAATGTTGAAACACAATAATACAAGTCCGTGTCTGTCAAATCGACTGTCATAAAAAAATCTCCATTCATCAAACAGACATATATACAATTGTTGACGCCATTTTAAATTGCTTAACTGCAAATCCCATTCATGATAGGCCATGTGTGTCGAAGCTTTATTTGATCATGAGAAATGGGACGCCAAAATAGTGTAGTGGTTGTTGCAGATGATTTCCTGTCATATTAATTTAATAATTTTGTTTACGATTTTTAAATTTTCAAATTTACAAAGATATAAGAATAACTGGAAATTTAATTTGTGACTTTGCTACATGCATAGTTCTAGAATAATTAACCTTTTTGATAATGATGACCCCCAAAATATGCTAAAATTAATGCCCTGTTTACTCTACACAAACTAACCTGGGTTCGACCTTAGTTAAACCTCTGGAGGTGGGTTCGACCCAGGTCGAACCTGGGTTAGTTGCGACAAAATGTAATGTGAATGCAAACCTGGGTCGAACCTGGGTTAGTTTTGATTCTACGCATGCGCATTTTCTAAACAAGCGTCATTTTTCAAGTTCCTGCCTCGTGCAGACTGTCAACAGAGAGTTCCCATTTTAAAAGAAATAACATTTTGCAACCATCATGAGCAAGAGCAAAGAAAAAACAGACCGAGGATCAAGAACCTTTTTAAAAATAATTTATAAATTTCTTGATCTCACCCCGAATGTCCTTGAGTTTCGTTGTGTTTCTAGCCGCCTTCTCCGCGTTAAAATCACCTTTTTCATAAAGTGTTGGGTTTTCCTACTACCCGCGCAATTGATTGTTACTTAAAAGTTAGTTATTAACTGGTTTAGCTGCACGATCTGTTACAAGTATATACGTAGCATGTTGTTTATTTAGAAAT
>JAYJMH010051337.1:0-13544 GCA_036873815.1 Phacellophora camtschatica | reverse complement strand
ACATGGCTTTGAAAGTGTAATAGTAAACCTGTGTCTGTAGGCTTCTTATAAACCCTTGTTTTAAGTTTACAGTCAGACTTTTCAAGTTCCATACCCAGAAAAGGCAAAATATTGTTGTTCGCAATTTCCATAGTGTATTCAGTAAATTAATTGCTATGAGAGAGAAGACAGAATCAAAAAGACTAGACTATGGCCTTCTTCTTCATTTTTGTTCCTAATTCTTAAACAAATACTTACTTTAAATATTTTAGGAACGTGACTGCTTTTTTACAGATTTTTTGCAAAGCCTTATTGTAAGTTTACAAAGCAAGAACAGAGGCAACGTTTTTAACAATAGTGAAATTGACACACCAACTTCAAAGCGATTAGTCATCAAAAACAAAGCAAAACTCTCTCAACTTGAAAATGTAAACATCTCCTCCGCAACTCTACGTGGTTTCGCTTGTTTACATTTTCCAGCTGAATAGATAAAATTTGCCTGTGTTGCAAGTAATCAGAGTATATTTTGGAAGTGAAATATTGCAAGTTTTCGTTTGCCAGTGTTCCCGAAATTGCATCATTTCATAAGGCTTTTGGTTGTAGTTCTGAATATGACATTGCGACTTGTCACTGTAAAGAATAGATTTCACACCTTCAAATAGATTTCAGAATTTAGATTTCAGAATTTAGATTTCAGAATTTAGATTTCACAATTTAGATTTCAGAATTTAGATTTCACAATTCATAGATTTCACAATTTATTGTAGCTTTTTAATTTGATTGCAGCTATATCGCTTTGGACTTAATTCTCGTAGTGGAAGATGTCTTTCCAGATCATCAAGACAAAAACTGTGGATCTTTTAATGTTATAACAGATGGTCGTGTTTATGAGCTTATGGCACACGACGAAGATGAAAAACAAAGGTATGTGTTGAAAATGTTTTACTGTAGACTCGTCACATGTTTGCAGTATCCCTTCTCCGCCACGACAAATAACAGCTAGTTCTTAAAAAATTATTTTGAAATGTGTCATACATCTGGAGATCGTTGTGTGCGAAAAATACAAAAATGCCGTTGCCGTCAACGTGTTCGATTTTATCTGAAGACACAGATTACAGATACAAAGATACAAAGAGAAGATTGAAATATTTCTTCTCTACATTGAGAAAAACTGTTTTAATTTGTTTCTGTGTGTACTTTTGTTTCTGTGTGTACTACTAACTATAAATGGACATGAACCAGCTACGGATGAGACAGTTGATGCTGGGGGGGGGGGAGTATCCAGTGCTTTACATTGGAGTGCTGATTACTTCCAGGGCGTGACGAGTTAAATAAACTTAAATATTGCACTATCAAATCAGTCATGCACGTGATTTTGAGATCATTGTTCTTATTTATTCTTTAGGTGGATAAATGCTTTGGATTTAATACGTTCGTGGCGATCACAAATGGCAACTGTTAATCTCTGAGCAAGATTTACCGCACCACCGTACCAAGTCATTAGTTTGTAAAAATTTTATCGTTCCTATTTATTTTATACAGTATTTAATAGCTCATCATAGTTTTGCATCAAACATTTTTATGATTTTACAATTTTTTTTTTTTTAGACAATGATTTTATAGATGATTTTATTACCTATGAAAATTACACGCATGAATTGAAATTTTTATGATCGTGATTTTTTTGCATATTTATAATCAGAGGCGTAACCATAGGGGAATTCTGGGGTTTTGAACCCCTGCCTTTTTCCGAAAATCGAAGGTTTTGCCCTAATTTTGGAAGCATTTTCGTTATGATTTTTGAGATTATTAACTACTGTACCTTTCCCTTATAACGGGGGAGGGGGGGGGCTCCTTGAAAGTAAATCTTCTGATTGATTGAAGGGTAACCCTCCTTAAAATGAAATTGACCCCTGCCCGCCCTGTCCTCTTTATAGTTGTGCGTCTGTAGTGTAGCGTTTACAACAAATCGATTTTTTTTATTAAATTATGGATTTTTGTTAAATTTTTGTTTTGCTAGTTGGTGAACAGGAAAAGATAAAGCGAACACGTAAATATTTTGTTGTTGTTTGGTGGCATGTTCAAATTCCATTATTTTGCTTTCACGAAAATTCTGTTTGTAGCAGTTTTTCGAATGTGCAAACTGCAGTTAAAACTCGCAAAGGGAATGAATTTTTTCTCGAAATATCCTTCAAGGAATATACAGTTGATCCCTCGCTATTTCAAACTTTCGAGGTGAATGAAAATTTGTTCGAGAAAGCGAGTTTGGAGATAACCGAATCGAATGTAGATACATAGATTGAATCAACATTGAAAACTCTTCAGGGATATACAAAATACGTATTGAATAAATATCATGTGTGAATATGCGAGTATGAATAAAGAAGATTCTTTTTGCGCATAAATCTACATTGTTATCGAATTTCCTTGCTGTGCTCTTCTTGCTGGGGAAGGCTTGTGAAGGGATTGTCCAGAGGTTCTCGGCTTCACGAGCTAACCGTGACTTTTCCACGAAATTACTTTCATATTTAAATCCAATTAAGAATTCTTGTGTCAGCACTTATTTTTTCAATTGCACTTAACCCCGCTGTTTTAAACTATCAAAGGGAATGAAAATCAGTTTGAGACTTAAGATAACTAAAGCTATTTTCAGTTCAGAGATATTTTCGAAGCCGCAGTGGATACTTAAGAGTATTTGCTGAAAAATTTTAAGTTAAAACTTGCATGTTAAAATTGCTTTTAATTATAAGCTTGACGATAATTAGCACTTTATTCATGATGAAATCTTACTGCAAACTCTTGATGAATTGCAAGCATTTTTTGTTGTTGTGAAAAGCTACGGCCATTTTTTTTGTAATTTAGTGGTGCATTCAACATAAGTATTCAAGATAAGTATTCAAAAATGCGATTTTATTTGTTTCTTTCAGTATTCCTTGGGAGGGGGTACATGTCCCACGGTCAGATTGGGGTGTGCCGCTGAGATTTTAGAAATCCACCCATCTTTATTGCTCAAATTTTCATGTATGCCCAACATTAATGCTGTGTGACATTCCAAAGCACCCAACATTAAGGCCACTTTTTGATATCTAACCCAACAAGATATTTTTGCTGAAAATCATAACCACGTTTAGAGAATTTACTGTCTTCAAACCCATCCATATCGGCGGCACATACCCGTACCCATATATTAGGGTGTACCCCCCCTCCCGGGTGTTGTTCTCTAAGAAAAATACAGGTTTCTCTATATTCTTATGTTCTGTATACAGTATATTAAGTATATCGTATGCACAATAATTATGTACATATTGTAATTGTGTAATACTTTGTTTATAGTCAGAACAGAAAAGAATTTATATAACTTTTGACACGAAACATTTGTTATGATGTTTAACTACACTCATTAGAAGAACTTGAGATTCGATGTTGGTACTGACGTTTTTTCTTGGTCTTTTACTGCCTGGAGAGTATTTTATTTTTGACCTACGTCACTGGGTACACGACTTACTATCTTACGCGAGTCTGCCGCTTGGCTTTTCAGAGAGTTGCCCATTTCTATAAGAGCCATAATTTACCATGAAACTCGCTATTATGAGAACATTTCTTTGAGAAGTACCCATATTACTGACTTTTCATGATTTTGGCCGTAAGCTACCCACTTTGATGGGAATTTTGTATCTTCCAACCCACCCATTTATGTGAGTGGTGAATGTTATAAACTCTCAGTACTATCTTTAAAATTCGAGAGACATTGTGCGAAGGAGCATTGCTTTGATCAACCACAACAACAACTACTTAAAACAAGACGGGAGAGAAAGAAAAAGAAAGGTAAAAGAAATGATTGATTTGGTGGTGAGAAATTAATTTCCAAATGCATTAGAAGAAGCAGTTTGTGCTTTTATAATTCATGTTGACTATGGTTAATTGAGTTAAAAGAGGTTAGGTGTATTTTTATTTGATTTTATGTTGTTAGTCTTCCATTCCAACATATAATAAAAATAGGCCTCCATTTATTTTTATTGTTTGATATATATATGGGCATGACGATTCAGATTTTTCTCTGACGATTCGCAAGAAAACTGGGTGTTGCAATATACAAAATAGCCTTCCCAAATTTTAACATATTTTCAAAATTTAAAATTTATTTATTAGCTAGAGAGTATATTTAGTCTATAAATGGGTTTAAGACAACATTTGAAGAAAATCAACAAACCTGCAAGTGTTGAAAGTCACGTCTTGAATCAACATTTTTACCTTCTGAGGATTCCCAAGAAAACTGGGTGTAGCGTTCCCAAATTTTAACATATTTTCAAAATTTAATTTTTCTTTATTAGCTAGAGAGTATATCTACTCTATAAATGGGTTTCAAAGACAACTTTTGAAGAAAATCAACAAACCCGCAAGTAATTAATAAATATTAATCACACGATTTATAGGTTTAATCATGCTATGTTACAAACGACAAAAAAAATTAACGTGTTGCGAAAGACAAAAAGTTATAAATCCATCACAATACGAAAAAAATGTAAATATGTGACAAATAGTAAGAGTTATTAATATGCAGAGATTTTACTCATGTGGGGGTCTTATCCCTGAATGATGAGGTACTCAGATAGCCTGCATGCAGGCCCAAGTTTTGAAAGAATAAATTTTTAAAGATTTTTAAATATTTGTTGAAAATTTTAGTTTTGCACTCAGGCTACAACTCAGATAAAAGTATATACAGTACAGGCCATTCGTAACTTAACATAATTTCCTTGCCAAAGAATTCTTGCCAAAATTTCAGCAGTCTTCAGAACTTTTAATTTTTTATCAAACAACTCTTTTCCATGAGGAATTTTTGGGGACAACGAAATACTTCATTCATACTCTAAATATTATTCTTCCATGAACCACAAGAATTCTTACAGCCTTTCAAAGAACTGATAAAAATCTGTAAAAATTCTTGCTATGTTAAGTTAAGAATGGCCTGTACTGTATAGTAGTTATTTGGCATTTTGTGGCAATTTTGGCATATTTGGCTCATTTTTTGGCATGTCATGGCAATCAAGCTAATTTTTTCATTGCCATGTACAAAAAGGGCCAAATTAATTGTAACACTGTCAAATTTTCCACCAGCACATTAAAAACAATGTATATAATTTTGCCAGTTTAAAAGCAACCTGCTTTCAATGCATATATGTTAGTTGTTATGAGAAATAAATAAATCACATTATGGCAAGTCGCCATCACTTCATATTGCTAGAAATGGTATCAAGATGATGCATAATACCATTTGCTGCATTAAACACTTTAAAATATATTTTTAAATTTAAATTACAAAGATTTTGAAAAATGTAGCACATATAGCTAACATCATCTTTCGTCAAAGTTACCAAAATAGTAGCAGCTTCTAAAATTGATTTGGTCATTCTCACGTTAGCAGAAAAGCAATATTTTGAAATTCGTAGCAAAATAAAATTTGGGTGATTTTTCAACTCTCTGATTTTAAAAACTTCTTTAGAGTAATGTTGCAAATAATTTTATTACATATGTTTTTTAATAATAATTTACAGGGTTCGAAAGGTTACTTTCTTAGAATTACAAAGGAAGGAGAGTATGAGGGAATTGACATGCCATTGCCAGGTGAGATAATGCAATTATAGTTTATTATGTATATACACATACATATAACAAAGTTTAATGAAGTTGCTGATAATGTTTTTAACAAGAAAAGGTCCTGCTCATAACTATTTATACATCTGTTAGGTTACAACATAAATTTAATGCTATTTATATGTGCATGTAATTATAAATAAGTCTTATGCGATATCCAAATTTTTATTAAATACTTTGCAATGAAATCACATTGCTATTTAAATACATCTTAATTTTATTTTTTCCAGCTCATCGTTTGAAGAGAACTTCAGATAGCTTTGTGCAATGGAGAGATAAGCAAAGAGGTACCAAGCATTTTTGTTGCATTTTTTGTTTGATTTTTATTGTTAATCATTGTTTTGTTTTATAAGCATTTACAGTATATATAGTTTCTATCTTAAAAAAAATGTTTTAAAGTATTTACACACCTATAGCATATATAATATAAGCAATAAATGTTGATGTATTGACCAAACTTAAGATTTATTTTTCAGGATAGGAGTTTCGTTTAATAAAATATCTTCATGATCGAGCTACAACATTTGTTAACTTTTACTACCCCCTGTAAGTTATCAGAATTCCTATAGTAGTTACTTCATAAGAAAATTTTATCAGGAGGTAAGCAAACAGATTTGAAAGCACGTTTTTAATGCAGGGAATAATGTAACTGAAAATTTTTTAAATGCATTTTTTCATATGTAGATACTACTCTCTGCTGCTTTCAATTTTGGAATATTTCATTGCGTCATCTGAAAATGTTTTAATTTTTAGGTGGAGCATGGGGTCTGAATTTTGTTTCAGAGAAAGATGCAAGAAAATTTTACCAAATGTGTATAGTAAGTTTATTTATAAGCGTAATGAATTTAATGAATTTTTATAATTTGATATTGTTGAATGGGAAATCATTTCTTTTACAAACAAAATTTTCAAATATTTGTGTAGCAGAATTGTTTTCTGTTTGGCCATGGCTTAGCCGCTGAATTTGTGTTGATACAAACATTAATTGTTAGAAACTTAAATGTTGAACTTCTATTTCTATAGTGCAAGGAATTTTGAATTTGTATTTTTCTAAACATTGAAACATGTTAGTTGAAAAGTTTTAAGTGGAATGAAATATAGGAAAGTTTTTACAATGTTAGTTCATAAGCAAACAAATTTGCTTTGTGATTTACACACTTTTATAAGAAACCATTTTCTAAGAAACCAGTAGTGGAGCTGTTGAAAAGTTCAAAAACTTTCAGTATATCTCAGCTGGAGTATCAAGGAATTGATCTTTGTAATTTGGTATTCATTGGGTGTGAGGGGAAACCGACTTAATTTTTACCTGAAATGCTAATTATGGTTGCATTTAAGTGGCACAGGATGTTTTCTGAGTCTAAAACATGAAAGTGTATTCTGCTGTCATGCTTACCCTTTACTGCTTCAAAAACTTTCAGAAAATTTCAGTTCTAAATTTGAGACAAATTAAGACCCTTTCAGTCCCGAAGCGCTTGTATAAGTTTTTTAATAAAAATGTGTGTATTTCATATTGGGTGGGAAAATAATTCATCATCACTTCGATAAAAACTCTACAAAAATGATTACAATTCGTATCAAAAAGCAAAATCGATAATTTCTGTAAGAAGACTGTACATGTTGGTATGGAAAATATGCTTAGTAACATTATGAAATTAACTATTTAATTAAAGTGTCATTTACTTCCTTTGTCAAAGCAACACAATTTTAATTACTAAATTTGACCTATCAGAAAGAAAGAACGAAATCTAGTTTTTGATGTTTTGGAGTGATTGATATTTAATACTGTTTTTCGTTGTTGACAAATGCCTTCTTGGTTGTGTTTATTTCATAACTCCGTTTTAACTCTAATTTTCAGAATGTTCCAGAATTGAGCAACAGCCTTGGATCCACTGCTTCTTTCATGTCGACAGCAAGTACAATGATTCAGGTAAAATATTGTTTTTAAATGCGTTCTATCATATTTTTTATCCATCAAGAATTTGTTAACCACCAAAAACCGTGTAATTTTTATTATTTGAAATCTTTTTTATTTAAAGTTGACCAGCATATGAAAATTTCGTCTTTAATTCATCCGTGAGTTTCTCTACGTTCTAAGTTTGAGATGAGCCAATCACGTTACAGACTTGTTATCACATGTTCATAGAGACTGCAAATTCATTGGCTACTTTTAAGATATACAAAAATATTGAAGATTGAGAAACAACATGCTGGCTTCAAATGGCGATTTTTAAATGTCAAAACAGGGATTGAAAATGAAAAGCGTTTAATGCGGCACACGAATGTTGGCAATTTTAATTTCTAGTATTGAACGTAGGTAATCATGTTGATATCCATCACTGGATGATATCCATCACTGGATGATATCCCTAAGTTCGCCCTTCAGACGCCATTTTGAGTTCCATTTGAAGCCTCACAAATTTTGAGCTACAGCCCTGCAAATAGAGATATTTTTTTGCGGTAGCCCGAAATGCAATAGGCAACCTTACTACAGGACCGTCAGGTATAGTAAGGTAATGCATGCAGAAGACCATGCATTATGCAATATAGTTTACGACTTCGCGCACTTATCGATGAAACGTTTATCAAAAGCTTTGCAAGTAAACGAAATGCTACCAAAACACTTAACGGATGTTTAGTGGACAATTTCTGTTGACTTAATTGAGCAATTTAGTGTCACGTTTTAGCACAGATGTGTCGCATGAATTCCTTTTTAGTGGGATATTTTGACTGTCTTCGATCGTTTGTTGAAGATTAAATCCTATTAATTTTAACACATGGTTACATATTCTACACACAGTCCTAACTGATCGTTAGCGAACAACTTTTACTCGTAAACGACTGAGGGGATGGACTTGCTGCAAGCCTCGCTCTTGGTCGCAAAAAAAAAAATTCTTGGTCGCAAAGAAAACTAAATTGCAAAATTGGAAAAAAATTTCTTCTTAAAATCGAGACAAGTAAGAGCGAGACTCGTAGCAAGTCCACCGAGGGAGTGGCTCATTCACCGATTTAATTAATCTTTTTTTAAATTCCTTAAAGTTAATCTGTTCGCACATACTTTAAGTGCTGATAATATGTTTCTGGTTTCTTTCTCCCCTGATGTACATATAAAGTTTATATTTGGCTTTCACGGTTTTGTGGTGTTAGCTTTTCAATGACTCGAGTTTCCGCATACAATTTTGTTTACCGTCTTGATTGGAGAATTTCCAAACGTCTTTATAAATACTTTATTGACGGTTTTCCAATTTTTTTATATCGCAAGAACTGCTAATGATTGTGAAATATGATAATTCCTGCCAAATGGAATTTAATAATGCAAAGTTTTACGAGTAACTCAAATCATTTAATGTTTGTTATTTTTATTGAATAAATTATGAATTAGTTTTATTGTAGCAAGCTCTGCATTCGTATCAGAGTCGTTCCTTGTAGAAATTTTTTTTTATGTGCACAGGAATTCATTCAAAAGGTGTTTGAGACTTGCATTATCCAGAAAATACTTATATGTACGGCATGTTCTTTTCATAAGCTCTGCTACTCTTTGGTCTCAGATATGTTATGTTTATAGCTGTACATAGAAAATATAGATTGATTAGCATGTGGTTAGCTTCAGGGTTTGAACTGGATTATATTAACCTCAATGATTGAACTAAGAGCAAGCTCTGCATTTGTATCAGAGTCACTCCTTATAGAAATTTTGTTTTTATGTGCACGAAAATTCATTCAAAGGCCGGTTGAAACCTGCATTATCTCGAAGTTACTTATGTACGGCCTATTCTTTTGAAAAGCTCTGCTTTTCTTTGGTCGCATATATGTTATGTTTATAGCTGTACGTAGAATAGATATATTGGTTAATATGTGATTATTTTCAGGGCTTGCACTGGGAGTAAGCTCTGCATTCGTACGAGAATCGTTTCTTGTATAAATCTTGTTTTATGTGGATGAAGCTATATTCGCATGGGGTTTTTGAGATCTGAATTTTGTAGAAAGTAGTCGTGACCGCTGATACTTTTGTAAGTTCTTCTGCATGGCTCAAACATTTGTAAGTTCTGCTTTTTTCTTAATTCCTGCTGTAATCTTGTTTATATTTGAATAGCCTTACGCAGTGTGGTCAATTCAGATTTTGATATTATATATTGGTGGCTGAAAAAGTATGATTTATATGTTGGCGGTGGAAAAATTAATCTTCTATTTTCTGGAAGAAAGAGGCTTTACCTTGGTTTGGCTACATTCAGAACAAAGAAAGGTTTAGAAAGGATGAAATTTTTTAATCCAGTGCTCCCTAAATATATCATATGTGATGATAATAATAAGAAAACCTAATCTCCAATTGCGAGCAGCTGCAAAAAATTCAAAAATTAAATGAATACAAAAATAAGATAAATTGGAGACAATTTCTTCTAAAAAAAATTTTGATGCAATAGCACAGGCATGGTTTAATTGACTGAAATTGGTAAATTTTTTTTCTTAATTTTTAATTTTATTCTCTCAGTAGCAACAACCCTGCATTCAAGTTGTTCTTGCTCATACAGTTCATTGTTTTGAAGCTCTTTGGAGAGATCTTTATGTTAAATAACAAAATAAATGAACTTTTTGTTTGGATATTCAAAATGGATATTTGTTGTTGGATTTTATTTTGTAATCACATAGTAAACAATGATCGTTAGCATGTTGTTCAGCTGAACATGTGACCAATTCTTTAAATTAAGCCGATACGCACATACATTTGTGAAAGTAATTATGGATGAAATTTGAGTTCTGAGATCATCAGAAGACAAACACATGCTGTTTGATTTGGCCTAGTTTTTTTATGTGACTGGTAATTATTTGAAGAAAACGAACACTGCGAAGGCTCAGGTTGACATAATTTAGCGAATAGGACTCATTTAATTTAGAATATTGTTTATCATTTGCAAATAAATTTCACCTTAGTTTTCAAAGATTCCTCGATATGACTGCAAACATGGAAATCGTGGGGAAAATTAATGTGTTTTATAATTTTGCCAGAAATTGAACGAATCTTGATTGGCAGCTACTTGGGTTTGAGATGATCGATTAATGTGTTCAGAAAACACATTGTTTTTTTTACTAAAGCACTCTGTGCGTGAACATTAATCGGTTAATTGTTGCAAGTCACTTGAAATTCTAATTAAGATCGTAACATTTTCTATACAAATTTCCATCAGGGTTCAATGCAGATTTTGTCAAAGACAATACAGAATAACTGTTTTTCATGCGTTTGTTGTTTTGCTGCCAGTCATTTTTGAAATGTTTTTGGAACATTTAGAAATGGAAGCATTCTTTTAAACTTTTCATTTCATTGTCTGTTTTTCAAAAGATTCTGAGCCATTTTGCATGAAAAGGCGATATAAATTCGCGCAAGTGTATGAGTAGCATGTCGCCCTCGCATGTAAACTCAATAGTGGCTTAGACTATTGTATCAGTGGACATGACGCTGGTGCCTGCATGAGTAATTTCAATTTGCATGATCCTGAAATATCTTCGTTTAAAATTTTTCATTTCTGAATTAAAGGGTTTCACTAAATCGATTTAAAGCCACAAGATTTTAAGAACCCTGTACGAGATTAATCTTGACATAATAAAAAATTAATCTAATTAATCGCATAAAAATCATATAAATTTATTTAAATTATAAATTAAAATGATTCTCAGTGATTATTTATCTCGTACACTATTTAACGAGTGATTTGCCTCTCGTCCTAAATCATGTTTTCTTTTCTTTGTAGGCTCCACCGCCAGCCTCGTTTGGGGCAGATTTTGAGCCCAACACCAGGACAGATCAAAATCACAATGTAGCGAGTAATCGAAGTCCATCTGAAGCACCAGTGATTAAGATATCACGAGAATCATACGACCTACACGACAGCGGCATAGGCCAAGACGGCGGCGGCAGTCCTTCGTCGCTACCAGGTCGTCGTCAAAGGCATCAGAGAGGGAGTAGCAATGGGGTCAGTGCTGGTAATCATGTGGTAAGCAATGGAGTAGAGAATGCAAAGAATAACAGGTATTCGACAGGCAGCAGCATACCGTTTGATATGGATCCCGTGGAATATGACTTTTTGCAGCAACAGTTGAACGACAGCGGTGATTATAATGAAGAAATGCAAAATGGCAATTTGATGGACAGTCTCGCGGTTGATAACAACAGTCTGAGTGCTTCTCGAAGTAGCTTGGTATGTTTTTCAGACCTTTATTGAATATGTTATGTTCCCGCGAGTAATGCCCGTGTTTTTCGTGGGTACACGCAGAAATGCTTAACGATAATAATGGCAATCTTTCGGAAACATGTGCGAACAGCCCTTGAAACATGTAATTTTAGTTATGGCTGTACCTGGTGACCAAACAAGATGTGGGAAGCAAATCAAAAATTGATCCCTTTATTTCAATGTGTTTTAACGATTTGACAAGTTTTAAATTTTCTGAAGTTAGCCCTTGACTGATAATTTACTATAATTCAAATCGAGCCTGTAGGTTTTCTCTCCAGTGATCAAATGGGTCACACACCCCTCCCCCCGGTGTTTCAAGGGCTGTTTCTTTGGGTAAGGCATTTCATTGAAAACTTTTCATCCCTGAAACTTTTATGGATTAAATACAAATTATTTTTGCAGTATGTTCCAGCCGATTTCGACGATTCAAGCGACCGAGCCAGCGAAGACTTCGGAGGACTGCGACCAGCATCTGCGATCGTACTTAACAAACAATTTGGCACGACCAGAAAAGCTGGCTGGTTGGTCGTTAAAAACATCCTCATACACTCGAAGAAAGGAAAGCTAGAACAAGCTCACAACAGGAAGTGGAAGAAATATTGGGTGGCATTGAAAGGAATCGAACTTTTATTTTACAATTGCGATGAGAAAACAGTAACGCAACAAGATTTAGACGAACCATCGTATCGCTTAGATGTCGATAAGTGCATAGTACAAGCAGTTCCCGAGCATGCAAAACTTGATAATGTTTTTAGCTTGAGCACAAAGCACGGAAATGCATATTACCTACAGGTGATCATATATGTCTTTTAGTTTTATTAAGATTGTGCTTCATCTGTATTTTTGTTTGCCCCATTATGAAAATTGCTTATAGATACAGAATGACATAACAAATTTTTACCAAATGAATTTTCATACGCCAATATGCCTATAATGTCTATCCAAAATACCTTTTGATGTCAAATGTTTTATAACCGAGGTATACATACATCAGCAGACGTTTAACGTTAAACTCACTCGTGGTAAAATGAGCTAACTCTTTTAACTTTTCACCCCGGGAAGGGCCATATGGCCCATTGACGAACAACGTAAAACGTCATATTTTCAGGAGGTAAATGCGGGCAGAACTTTATATTGATTTCAGATATTTGAACGTGAGTTTATCTTATGAATTAAATTGGTTTGCATGCACTACCCCCTGCAAAACACAACTTGGATAGGATTTGTCTGTTTAGCAGAAATAAATCCGGGCGTGAAAGAGTTAACCGTGGGAAGGCCATGTAAAACGTAACAATATAAAACTTTGACCCCGTTTATTAAATACCGTTACAAAACGAATACGCTGTCTTGAAAGATGAATAAGCATGCGAAAAACTGGCTGAAATTGAATATTGTAGGCTTTGGTGTGAATATGGCATGAAAACGTTCCGTATTCTGAGACGCCGCAGTCATCACAAAGAATGTGTTTACGTTAAGCAAAATTTCATTCGCATGCGAAGTCACAGGCAGTTACGGCTAAATGGAAACCAGCATTCACACTGCGTTTCAAACGCAATATACTTTGTTCTTAGAAATAGATTTGTAAGAGATTTGCATGGCCATTCAAAATCGCATACCCACCAAGGTCATACTTGCTGCGAAAGTGTGAGGAGAGCTGCTAACTCTCTGTAACTCCAGGCAAAGGCAAAAGGA
>JAYJMH010051326.1:0-13545 GCA_036873815.1 Phacellophora camtschatica | reverse complement strand
ATATAAACTAAATTTATGGAAATGTAAAGACACATTGCTCATACAACTGGTATAAAATTACAACCATTAATATATAAATAATAACGTCCATGGAAACTCTTGAAGTAAAATAAAATACACGAGCAACTATAAGTAATGAGTAATAATAATAGTTTCGTAAAAGAAGATTCTTCAGATTGAATAAATAAACTAAGACCAATGCTTAATGCTAATTATAAACTATTGTCAATGCTGACAAAAAATAAATCGTAAATATATATGTGAAAAAATTTAATTTAAAAATTAAATTTATTCGTAATTTAAAAGTTTCATCAAAAAGAAGGAAATATTTCAAGATATTTGAGAAAACTTTTCAGATAATTAAAACTGTAGCTTAATGCCATGCTGATATTGAACAAGACACATAGAAAAGAGCTAGTTACACTTCAGATGTGCATTACTAGTAAATAACTTAAGCAAACCCCTTCAAACAGAAATTTAAATCCCTTGCTCTTGAAAACTACTAATTCATGGTAAATAAATAAACATGCCATTATTATTATTTGTTAAAAAGTGCTTTGAAGTAAAGTTTCAATAAGTTAAAGTGCTTCGTTCCATCAGCTGGAAGACAGTGCATGCTATGCATCAATTTATCCTCACAAATATCTATGAGTCCTCTATCTCATTAGCAGTGCTTCTTAATGTTGTTAATACAACTGTTATATTTTATTGCTATACCGGATTGGTGAAAAATGAAAAAATAATGAAATTGTGCCTATTTGTGCTTCAGTTATACCCAGTTTATACTTCATACTTTTGAGGCATTTTGTTGTTT
The DNA here is from genome assembly GCA_036873815.1 of Phacellophora camtschatica. Classification (NCBI taxonomy): domain Eukaryota; kingdom Metazoa; phylum Cnidaria; class Scyphozoa; order Semaeostomeae; family Ulmaridae; genus Phacellophora; species Phacellophora camtschatica. The sequence continues at coordinate 12,731 of JAYJMH010051326.1, read as the reverse complement.
TCCAAATTTTAGAGTCGTTAATCGTTATGGCGACGGTCAGGGGTCAAAAATATTTTCCTGCCTGTGACCTGGATAGGCTCTAGTTGAAGTTTAAGTTGATAGGCTCTAGTTGAAGTTTAAGTTGATAGGCTCTAGTTGAAGATACATCATTACACACTAATGATGCATTCCCATGTGAACCTTTGCAGATAGCACTTTGCTTTATTTGTGCCTGCATAAAATTTCCTGCCTGTGACCACCGGTCTCAGAGGTCCTCACTTTTCCGATCCTTGGCCACAACAGGTTGATGTTTGTCTTGTGGTATCGTTTTGTTGCTCAAAAGATTTTGTGAGATGTTAAGAACATCTTCAGTGTTTTGTTCTAGCTGCAATCGAATTTGTGGGCGAAATTCCATGCGGGCAATGAACAACAGAAATGTAGTCAAATCCCAGTACTTTTTTATAATCTCATGCGAGTGCCAATGTGTTGTGTGTGTGATTGTACCCATTAAAAGAAATGGACTGTAGCTGATCAACGCTAAATTTATAACTTATTTTTTGAAGCATTTAAAAGCTTCTAGAGCCAAAATTCCAACATACAAATACCAGCAGAGGTAAACTGAATTTAAAAAAAATTTAATGAAGACCAAATAAATATACCTAAAATTGAAATAAAAAATGACCCCAGAAAATTATTCCTCACCCATTCCACATCGTCAGCTAATTTTTCAGCTTTTGAAATGAATTTCATTTTTCCTAATTTTTGGAAATCCGTTTGAAAATCATAAAAACAAACAGGCAGAAAAGTTGATTGTCTGAGACTTTGACTAAAACGCAATGCATTGTACAATGTAATAATGATCAAATAAACATTTGATCAGCCATTCGATCATATTAAAAAACTGTGTGTAAATTATAAATTTGCATACCTCTAATATTCCCAGTATTTCTGTCCAGAGGAATAGCAACATCAATAACCTATGATTTAAAAATGAAAGCTTTCAAAATTGGGTGTAGACGATAGATTTTCTAAAAAAATAAAATTATTCTGCTTTAAATTACACCTTTGTCATCAGCAATGTTTTACAATGTTGTATAAAACAGTTCTCAGAAGCAGTTAAAAACTCCATAAAATAATTATTCATTTTAGCTTTGCAAACATGTGTTTTCATTGCCTATGAGAAAAGTGTAGATGTAAAGTCTTTTCCATAACAATTTTTCATTAGTATTATCTTTGTATCGCTTTAAAAAAAACATAAAGCTTTTCTCCTCTTCTGAAAAGTCTAATTGTTCTCCTCTTCAAAATACTTTTAGCTGTGATATGAGGCAGAAGCATTTCACAAGATAAATGTTCATATGTTAACTATATCAGATGTGCTCTTGTGATCAACTACCAAGAGTAATAGCTACATCTGTGAGTATTTGCATTCGTAACTCATTTAAATTTTACAGTTGATTATTGTGGCTCGCTTGCAGAAAAATTAAGTAAAAGTGATGGTCACATTATAAAGTCTTTAAAAATTAAAAAACATATATACATTTCCGTATTCAGAAAAGTAAGCTCGAAGTTCATTCTCTGTTGTTTGTTGACTAATTCCACCAACAAAAACTTTACATTCTGGATTTCTGGTTCTGCCTCTTGGTCCTCCTGGAGCCATGCCTTGAACACCCTGGAATGAAATTATTGTACATCTTATTAAAGTAACAGATGAGAAACATTTCCTGGCCAAAATAATAACCATGCAGATAGTCCAGCTTCCTACACCTTTCAGACAGAAAAGTTTACTAGGCAATAGATTTATTGCAGCTTATCTTCAACAACAAACGCCAAATCAACTTCAGTATAAAAGTCTTTCAGACCAAATTTAGAGATATCAAACAGCTTTCTTCAAAGTAGAAAGTGATTTGAAATTGTTACTTATTTGGTCGAGTGTAAAAGGAAATAAATCAACTCAGCTGCACAAACTGCTAAAACACTCAAGGCCAACTACTATACACACACATACAAAAGGGCAGATGACAATTTATTCAAAATATCTGCCAAAGAGTCCTTCAGTCCAAATAAAATTGGGGGAGGGGGGATACAGTCACCAGTTCCACAACATCATGAACTGACAAGAAATATTCATCTTTATTAAGTCTAAATTTTGTTAGAGCAATAAAATGTTATCATAATACCTTTGTGAACAAATATTCAAAAATGGTTCCAAAACGTTACTCAGAAATAGCATTCAAAAAGCTATATACAAGTTATTTTCTTAACCACTGTTTTCATTGGACCTGCCTGATTTGTTTATTAAACATTTTAAATTCAAAACTTTTGCTGCCCTTGGCAGCCTCTGAAGCAAATCCTGTTGTTGCATTAAAATGTTATAATGTTAAGTCCTTTACTTTCCATAAAAACATCAAGATAACCCAAGAATGATGAATATTTTCCTGCCAAAACATAATGAAATGAAAACCCTGGTTGCCAGTACTACTCTTATGTATTCATATCTGATTCTCCTCTACCCAAGCTCTTGAACCACAAGTCTACAAACTGACTTGGCAAAAATTGATTGTGCAACCATAAAGTAATATCTACATCCAATAAATAAATTGGTAGAGAGAAATGTCAAAATGGTTGATTTATTTATGCCCAACACGACACCTTTGAAATCAGGGTTAGAGAGCAAGGCAACACTAGGGCAATATGATTTTTAATCACAAAAAATATTAATTTAATTTAACATCCAAAAATTGAAAGTTGAAAATTGAAAAGGCTATAGGAGATTATGATTCATGAAAAAAATCTTAGGCAAAAACCAGCATTGTTGAATTGATTTTAAATTACTAAAAATAATAATAACAACAACTAACAATAACAACAATTGTTGAGAAAATTCAAATGCATAGAAAATTTGTGTATGTGAATCCATATATAGATATATCTCATTATATATGTATATATGTACACGGGCAGGGTGACCCAAAATAAAGTTGCAGTGTTTGAAAAGTCACCAAAAATAGAGCTTGTAAGAACCTCACTTTTGCATCACAATGTGCACAAATGGCTAAATTAATTGTAGTGATGTCAAATATTTTATCATCAACACTAAATACTAATAATAATCCAATTTTATCCTTTTAAAAGCAACCTGGTTTTGATGCATAGTATCATTGAGCTATTATGAGAAATCAATAAATCACATTTATTGAAAGTTTCCCTAGTTTTATGTTGTTACTGATGTTATGGTTATAAGAACCTCACTTTGGCATCACAATGTGCACAAATGGCTAAATTAATTGTAGTGATGTCAAATATTTTATCATCAACACTAAACACTAATAATAATCCAATTTTATCCTTTTAAAAGTAACCTGGTTTTGATGCATAGTATCACAGAGCTATTATGAGAAATCAATAAATCACATTTATTGAAAGTTTCCCTAGTTTTATGTGGTTACTGATGTTATGGTTATGGTATGCGAGAAAATGACGATGGCTCCATTACAGAAAAATTAACCACATAGATGCAGCAGTCTTCAGTTTATATTGCGGATTTACAACAAATAGCAAACACACGGCTGCCAGATTTGAAAACAAGGATGGAAATATTCTTTATTTTTGTGTAGTGAAATCGGTGAATTGGCTGATTGAAAAAAGTAGAAGGAAAAATTACTCAACAAGTGGCAACTAGAGAAAACAAATACCATCATAATTTTTGATACAAAGATTATATACAATCACAGTTTTCTAAAATAATTATTAATCCCTAATCCAAAGTGCTAAATTTATCTAGCTTCTACCAAGTCTAGGTGTAAGTGGAGGTGACTGATTTAACTCTAAAACAAATTTAACAATTGCAAATACAAGAATTTATGATAGCATAAATTTACAAGTTAACTAAAAAATCAAAAATGAAGTTCCTGAGCAAAATATGCATAAATACCCCTGGTCTAGATTGTTGCCCAAATGGACTAACCATTTGCTTCAATATCATGCTTTGTCCTGGTCCTTTTGGTACAGCTTTCTTTGGATCAATCTGCAATAGAAACATAAATTGTTTCCAAAATGGTGCAGTTTCCAGCATGCCTTAAAATATTTAGGTGTGCGCCAAGGCGTGCACGTGCGATCGCACGCCTCAAACGTACAGGCCTGATTCAGCTTCTATAATAATACAAAATATGTGACTGGGTAACAGATCAAAATAGGATTATCATGTACAATGACTTTATTTCCTGAATACAACATACTGTATATATATATATTTGTAGTCTCAGATTTATATACATTCTTTACATGGCTACAACACACATGAATATAAATATATTTATATGCCGGGTGACCCAAAAAAAATATTCCTCTTCAACAGCTCAAATAAAATTGAGTTGTTGACTGATTGAAGTAATTTTAACATTACTTCATAGCGCAAAAATTAACTTGGGGATTTCGGATTTTTCTAGTCTTCAAAATATGGCAAAATTATGAATTTTATAAAACGCAACAAAATTACGATTTGTACAAAAAAGCAACAAAATATTTGTTTTTAATAATTAAACCTATGACAAATATGGAAAATTTTGTGGCTAAGGAGAATAAATCTTGAGACATCTCTGCATCTATTGGGAATGCTTTTTCCAAATTAATGTTTTAGCTATGAAAATAGTTTAAATCAATTAAATCCGCTAATCCTTCAATTTTATATGAGCAGTCAAAGAGGGGAGCTCTTTTTTGGGTCACCTGGTATATGTATATACTTTGTGTACCTGTTTTCCATCTAAAATGTGTGGTACTTTATCAATGACATCTTCTGCAGATCTTGCATCTGAGAATGTTATAAAGCCAAAACCCCTGAAAATAAAATTTGATAGCACTTAAGAACCATCTATTAAGAAATTATGCTCGATATTCCACCTTTTTGCTGTTGTCAAAGGTGGATTGCTCCACCAGCACATTTACAGGTAACAGATCATTTACATGTGACAAGGAATCAATATTCTTCATAATTTGGTGGGAAATTATATGGGGGAAAAGATGCCTTGGCATTTGGGAAAGATATTCAACAACAATGCAATGAAAGGAACCGGCCAGTGTGTTTTGATAGCATTCCTGATCAATATATAGATCAGATCCCTTAGCCTACACAGTCGTATGGTTGGTTCATTTATCAAAGTCTTCTCATCAACTTCCAGTGAACCATTGGTTCTATTGTAAAATAAGCAATTGCAAATATTTTTCTCATATTCAAATATACCACAACATTGCCTGTATTTTTGTTTACTGTGTGGTAAAACCTCATATGAGCTATCCTGAAATCCTTGATACTCAATGAAATGTTGTGAATGCTTTAACATTTGCATGACTGATTAAAAAAATTTCAGAACCGACTGTTTACATAAAGTAATCATTAAGATGAATCTGTGTTCTCAAAACACGTAGTGAAAAGAAAGCAGAAAGATGCACCTCAACCAAGATTTGCGAGAATGAATAAACACTGATAATTTATCACAAAAAACATTTCACAAAACAACTGATTGTCCAACCATAAAGTATTATCAATATCCAATCAAAAATTGGGTATGATTAATGTCAAAATGGTCAATTAATTTATGCCCAACACGACACCTTTGCAATCAGGGTAAGAAAGCAAGGCAACACTAGGGCAAAATCTGACAAATCACAAAACAAGGATATATCAATAAAAAGATACTAAGGTAGAGGCAGATGCAAAAAAAAATGAAACAGATTACAAGGTTTCAAGAATATTTAAAATTATTAAGCACACTGCACTGAAGCCTTTCAAGCTTTTGCTATCACCCAGAGTATAAGAATAAATTTATGCACAGTTAACAGTGTAATAACTCATTTGAATGATGTCAGTTTAAAATTGCATGACTGAAAAGTTAACCCTTGATTGCATCTTGTCAGTAATTTCTTCCTCTTCTTCTTCTATTTATGGCATTTAGCAATTTAGAATTGCTTAATGTCATAAATACGATTTTTAATAATGGATCTTTCAGACTCCTCTTTGTATTTCCATGTGTCTAGGAAACATGCACAAAGAAGCTCCCATTCTAGACTCTTAAATTTGAACATTAATGCAAAGGCGCAAATTTATTGTTTGACCAATGTAGGTACATTGAATGTTGCATAAATTACAAGATAAAAAGTAAACCACATTTTTTTTATGCAAGATATATAAAGCTGACTTAACATTCCAAATTGTGCCATTCGTTAAAAAATTGTGCAATAAAACAATAATTGTTACTTCACTAACAGTGACAACAACACTGTTGACAAAATTTCAAATGTGTAGGAACAGCTTGGAAGTGCTGACAGAAGGGATGCATATTTGCATTTGCAACTATCCACACCACAAACAAATTTCTAACTTAATTTCAAAACAATATGTACCAGTCAATTGAGAAAGTAAATTTTATCTAACCTTGGTTTCCGTGTGACAGTATCTATCATTATTTTGCAATCTATGACTTGGCCAAATCCAGAAAAATAATCCCTCAGCGCCTCTGTTGAGAAAATTGAATCAAGATGTATCAACAATGTATGCAGTGAATGACATCTAATTAGAAAAATCTACTTTACATTATAAAGAGATTTGTAGTTCAATTTGCATTGCAGGCTACCTTTAGGTAAGCAATTACACCAAATTATAACAATTAAAAAATCTAAATTGTAGCCAAACAAAATTTTATTTTTAAATTCTAGCAGCTATAAAATTGAATAAAGTTGGTAATCAGGCCTTTAATTATTATTATTCTGATTTGTAATATATTTTGCTTTTTTATCAATGCTGTACACCCAATAATACAATGAAATGTTGATTTTAAATAAATAAGAAAGTAAGTAAGAAAGAACAACACATAATTACCTTCAGTTGTATTTTGATGTAAACCACCAATAAATAATTTCCTAAATTGAAACAAAGAAAATATATAATATAATTAAAATTATTTAAGAAAATATAAAAATGCATAATGTATAAAAGCATGACTTCCATAAAGCCAAAAGGTGCCAGAAACTAAGAGATGCATTGAAACCAGAAATGGAGACACATTCAATGGTCTCTTTAAATAATATGAAACACCATTGCAGAATTACTTAGTTGTGTTATTAGTTAGAAGAATGAAAACATCTTTCATTTGAATGTGCCCAATCTTAAATTTCATGCATCTTGAATTAGGGCTTCTTTCTTTTCTTTGCATTCAGATTGTTGATGAAATAAAGCATCATTTGTGGCGAGAGATAACCAAATGTCTTTTCTCACTGCAAACAGCACAGAGCAAAGAGCAAACAGCACAGAGCAAAGTATCGTTGCTTTCACTTCTAGATTTGTTGATTTATGAAAAAGAAAATGTCAACCCAAACCTTTTGGCTAAAAACCTGTGAACAGACGAGGTGTGTGATTTAAACTTTTTGGAACATTACAATTGTGATAAATCACAGACCTTGGAAGTTAAAGGTTTGTGAGGGAGGCCTGTGCAAGATGTGTTAACTGCGGGGCCTATGGTATATAGTGTCTTTATGGTGTCAATTGTTTTAAAATAGTTTTTAAAAACATGACATCTGTAAATTTATTCCCATAATTTTGAATTCACAAAGATAATTTTGGGAAAACTTAAATTGAATTTTGGGAAAGAAAGTGTGACTGTCAGTAATGAATAAATATTGTTCACTGGAGATTTACCAAGAAATGGCAGACCTCCAATGTTGAGAGCATTTTGATTTCATCAGCAAGAGCATGGAAGAAAATTTCAAATTTTTATGTGATGGATCTCTGCAGTAAATTTAAAAAGTGAATCAATTACATCTCATAATTTTCTTGAAGCAAAAGCAAATCCTTTTTAAATCAAAAATTGAAAATTAAATGCAGCTTTTTTACCTGAAAGGAAAGAAAATTGATGTGGTTTTAGATTGTGGTCAACGTCTGAAATCATCAAAACTCAGGCATTGAGAGCCTCTCATCTCATATTTCAAACATATTTATTATGAAATTAAATCAACTCAAGGTAAACAGTAGTATGCTTTCTTAAAATTTGAGACTGGAAAAGTTGCTGTCTCCCAGGACAGGCTAAAAAAAATGTTCTTCTTGGTAGCAAAGTACACACATTCCTTTAAATTTTTTTCCACATAAATTTAATATTCATTCTTCTCCTCAATTCCTCCCTTCTGTTGTAACTTTTCTTCTTCTTTACATATTCAACTCTTCCTTCAACTTTCTTTTCCTTTCCTTGCCTGTTCTTCTTTTTTTGTATCATTACTTTTTCTTTTCTTTTCCTTACTCTTTTGTCTTTTTTCACCTTAAATGATCTTTTTTATTTTCCTCCTGTTTTTCGTCTCATTTCTTTGTTTTTCTTTTTTCCTTTCTTCTTTTTCTTTCTCTTTTTCCTTCCTACGGAATGTGCACAAATTTTGCTACCTCCCTGTACCATGCTACTCCATTTTTAGCCCCTTTTGTTTCCATCTGACTTTCAATTTTATTTTTTTTATGTCTGACTCTCTATCTCTCCAATGCAGAGGTAAATTTATGCTCCACGAGGCAAAAGTAGATTTCTAAAGACTGCAGTGCCAAAATACAAGAGACTAAAAGCCAAAACCAAAACACTCAACAGCGACACAATTTAATTGGAAAAATCTTATATAATTTGATAAATGAATAGGGATTTGTGCATTGTGCAATAAAAGCATTGTTAAATGAATTTGTGTGGGCGTGCCTGCAATCAAACAAAAAAAGCTGTGTGGCAATACACCTACCAATACATTATCAACTGATGATGAAAACATATGTTCTCAGACTTTTTGCCTGGAAGGTGTGAAAAATTTTGTGACATAATATAATGGATATGTCCATTTCATCATCATCTAGATTTTAATGTAATAAATATAATGGATTTGTCTCTATCTTCAATATTAAAAGAATGAAGTCAAAATGAAGTTGTCCATGCGCTCCAAAAGCACAAATGTAAGACTAAGAGAGGTCACATTACCATACATATCCTAAAGTTATTTGCAGTGAAAACAATGTGAATGCTTTTGAAATGTTTTATATTTGGCGTTTTGATAAAAAGTGTCATCGATTTCAAGCTGGTCAATTTGCTCCTTTCAAACCTACAATTCAACCAAGGTGAAATTCCCCTTTCCAGCAAAGTTTTCCAACAAGGTTGTATCATCAATCAATGTTATCTTTTATACAAAATTCACTATTTGTAAGATTTTAATGTTAATGGTATGTCAATAAGAAAAAGAAACTTTTTATCTTGACTGAGAAAAAGAAAGACAGTTTATCAAGTTATTTAATTGTATGAACATTGTTTTACTCATCTCTTTCTGCCCATCTTTTTAGTGAAAGGCTCCATCCAATGGCTTTGTTGGTTGCGTGGAGGTGCGATTCTAGGATAGTGCCACCTATTTATAGTAAATTGTCTCTCTTTTTCTCATTCAACAAGATACAAAATTCGGACACTTCATGAGAAAATGAGACAATTTAAATTTATTTTAAATTTTGCAAAAAAATTAATTCACGCAATACAGAATCCAGAATCCGTGCCTTATAATTTAATCATAATGTAAGATGATATAGCCTCCAGTTGGTGACAGCTTTCTTTTCTTTATGGCTTTGCGTTGTGACTTTTAATTTGTTTTGTTCGGAGGCGAGGCGGTTTGAAATTTGGAAATAGGACTAAAATAGGCCACTAACAACTGAAACTAATGACAGATAAAATTGAGTTTCGGCGCAATGGTTCCACGCGATCTTTTTGGTACAATAATCATAAAGGTTACAAAAAAGTAACGTTACCCAGGATCATCCTGCTGGCTCATTGATCCCATCATTTTGTCGACTGTAAAAGATTTGTGCAGTGCTCTTCCACCAGTCTACGTCTTTATTTGTGGCGGAGAAGGAAGGGAAAAGAACGTGTTCATGCATTGAGAGGAAATCTCGCCCCAGACTTCTTAAAACAATGGACGGACAATATCAGTGACGTCACTGAAAAAGACCAGTTTTCTCTGCTTTACTCTTCTCTCCTTTCCTGCAAAAGACATTTTTCCATTGATTTGAGACGATTGTTCAGGGTTATTTTCTTAAAGATCAAACACCAATAGTAAAAAACCTTGTGCTTTTGCTAATTCCTAAGACCATTTTAAATTCAAAGATTGTTTTTAATTTAATAATAAAATACACATGATGACCTAAAAAATACCCAGTTCATTTTTATGTTGCCATGTGCAAAGGGGCTACTACAAGAAGGGCTAAATTAATTGTAGAAATGTCAAATTAAAAACTGTGTAATTTTTCTGGTTGAAAAACTGATTTTGATGCATAGTATAAGTTGTTATGAGAAATCAATAAATCAAATTATATTGCAAGTTCCCATTATTGCATATTGTTACAAATGTTATAAATACTGATGCAAAAATATCATTTGCTGCATAAAACACTTTACCAGGGTATTAACACCTTAAAGTACATCTTTTTAAATTTTGATTTCAAAGATTTTGAAAATTATTGCTCAAAACGGCCTCACTCGTCAATGGTGTCAAAAAAATGGCAGTTTCTTAAATTATATTGGTCCTCCTTACGTCTGCATAATTTTTTTCGCAATTCATAACAAAATCAAATTGCTAATTTTCAAATGTCCAAACTTTTTCGGGTTAAACTGGTAGACTATGTATCTGCTGAAAGATGTTGCAATCAAAATTACTTTCAATTAAAAAATATAAAAGTCAAAAACAAGATCGAGAAAGATCATCATTGAGACATTTCTGTGGGAAGACCTGTGAAAGAGTATAGTCGTTTGGGGCATCCATATATTCTACGTACGCATGAAGTAGAGGACAAATCAAAATCGTACCTACGCATTTTGTTATTTTCAGTTTTTATATTATTATTTTGCGAGCAAGGAGGAGGGAGGTAAAAAATAGTCAAATTAGTTATAATGTACTTTATGGATGCCCCTTTTAGACAATAAATAAAATTTCCTTCTTTTTTTAAATTTATTGTTGTTAGCATTTATTACGAATTACTGAACTGTTTTATTCAAAATGACCCTTAGCCATTTTGCTGTTCATTTAAAATGCTTTGTTCTTTGTTCTTGTTCATTGTGCTTAAAGTTCATTTAACGCTTGGGTTAATTTTTCTAAAAAATCTTAAAATGGCGAATGCTGTCTAAAATAGATTTGTTTATTTACAATACTTACATTAATAAAAGAATACAGTTATACACAAAATGTTTTTCAGAATTTGTTTCTATATATTTTCATATTTTATATATATTTTATATAAATTAAAATAATCGTTACGAAAATTAATTTAGACACATCTTGGAATTATTAAGCATCCTTTAGTCACATAGTTACTTTCATGTATATTATACTCTCTTTGAATATTAAACCTAGTTTAATTTTGATTACAAATCTTTATTTGCAATGTTATTGTCATTGTATCAGTTTGATGCTGGCTCTCATAAATCATAAAAATACATAAACAAGAGTATTAATATTTCAATTCAATCCAACTTTTTTCATAAAAATACGGTCTAAAATACATGTTACAAAAGCAGTATTTCTATGCGACCCTAGGAAAGCAGAGCTTAATAAACCTGGGCCGCTAACATAAAATCCAAGTAAAAAGTAATACGTAAAAGTTATACGATGAGATTACAATTACATGATATATTGAGTTAACGGAAATCGAAATCAAAAGTCAAACAACATATGATGAAGATAAGTTTAATTTGATTTTTCTAAAAATTGAAAAGCTAATAAAAATCAATGAAATTAACAGTTATAAATATTATGATGTAAAAAAATCAGAATTGTTGATTTATAAAATTTAGTAATGATAGTAGATTTCAACAGAAGGACTTTAAATTTGAAACATTTTTAATGTTCGAGCAATGGATGTTCTAGATACTTGCGCCTTTGTTTTTGAGCATTTGGCCACCCCATTTTTCGTTTGCTCTGTAAATCTGATAGTCATTTACTTGTCTTGTGTAGTATTTATGTTTGTTTACTTTTAATAAAAATATCTTTTAATATCTCGGGAGTGTTTTGCGAGTCATAGTGTATATAATGCACTATTTTGGCAATTTTCATTTTATATCGATCTTCAAGTTTAAGTAGGTGAGCTTCTTTGTGCAAAGAGTTTGTGGAATATTTTCTGTCTTAAAAAAGCAGAATACGAAGAATTCTATTTTGCAGCACTTGTAGGCTTTTTATATGCTTTTTTGCTGCATGTCCATAGGCTTCAAACGCGTATCCAATTTTGTAAAGAACGAGTGAATCATATAAAACGAGAAGACATTGTTTTGGAATGAAATTTGAAACTTTTATCTATTTGTTTTCAACCAGTTGTGTAATTTGGCAAGTTCAACATTTGTGCTTGTTGTCAATTTGGTTAGGTTTTTACCAAAACTAAATATATTTGTGTCGTCAGCAAAGAGTTTAGGGTAAACTGAGGTTGCGTTTGGTATATCATTAGGTAGATAATTAAAAGGATTGGCCCGAGATCCTTGAGGAACTCCTGTTGATATATTTTTGATAGAAGATGTTTACCATTTATAAAAGTGTATTGTCTTCTGTTTGACAGGTAGTTTGAAAAACAATCGTCTATTTTGCCTCTCAAGCCATAGTGGTTTAGTTTTTCGAGCAATATTGAATGATTTATAGTATCGAATGCAGGGGCGTAGGAACGTTTTCAAAAGTGGGGGGGCACGAAGATAAAGGGGCACTTTTTCGTTTTTTAGGGGCACATA
>JAYJMH010051315.1:0-13547 GCA_036873815.1 Phacellophora camtschatica | reverse complement strand
ATTTGTACGGTACACCTATCCGTACAAAAACTTGAGCGGCTAAAAACTTGTCCGGTACCGTGTAAACGGGGTCTTAGTTATAGTTTATTAATTTTTTCGCTCTTGCAAAATTTGGTGGCAATTAGTATTTTTGTTGTTGCCGCCAACCACTGTTTAATTTGATTCTCGCTGATTTCCTTCTTGCAAATGATATCTCCTGCACTGTTTTTGATTTGTGTTGAAATAAAGGAAAATTTTGAAAGCCTTACGTTTGTTTGTCTATTTTTTTGGCTCTTGCAAATGTGTTTATTTCCTGTGGGAATTTGCATTTTTGTTGTAGCCCCAGACGTTTGCTTAAATTGTTTCTGGACATATTTATAAAATTTGTTTCATTTTTTCTCGTTTATTAATTTATTCGCTCTTTGAAACATTATTTCTGTGCAGTTATAGCGTATAAGAAAATGTTGCAAGCTCGTAAAGTGAAAGTAATTGACATTAATGACATGTGGTAATTTGTGCCAATTAATTTTTGTGGCAATTTCCGTGTTGTTGTTACCCCAGACCATTCTTTCATTTGTTTATCGTATATTTATTATTTTGACTTTTTCGTTCTTGCAAAAATTATTTCTCAACCGCTAGGATCGTTTTATTTCTTTATCGTTTCACTGATGTATTTGTTCGTTCTTGCAAATATTATTTTTGGCAATTAGCATGTTTGGTGTTGTTTGTAGTTTATTTGCTTTTTTCTCTCGTTTATTTACTTTGTCGTCTTTGTATTCTTGGAAATCTTAATTTTTGGATTTATTGAAATGAAAAAAACTCAAAGTTAATATATTTAATTTATTTCGTTGCGTGTGGCGGCCATTCTTCGATAAAAGCAAAGTGGTGGAAAAATTGTGTTCACAGATGGATAGAGAACAAAGCGGTTAAACAAAATGGAAGAGATGATTCCAGAGCAGTGGAATTGATGGAGAAGAAAGCGATTAGCGTGGGAACAATGGCGTCTGAAGCAAAAGACGTCGAGAGCAATGGCGCCTAAAGCAAAAGACGTCGAATTTTATCGATGTAAAAGAGGCAAAGCTGCAAACCGAGTTCGTGATGCACAGACAAAAATGAAATCGGAAGCGAGGAAGAGAATCGAAAAGTCCATAAGAGAGACGCGAGGAGCTGCTAAATGCACGGAAGCGGTGCGCGACGCCTATTGTTTCGGTGGCAATATCACACGGATTCCCCACTCCCGTAGATATGGATATTAGTATATGCTGCCTTATAATCCAGCCACATAAATTTTGACAGCATAAATGAGTGATATTTGTATTCTGTGTGCTCCTTGTTTATGTTTCAAAAATATCGTATTTTCGACCGTGGTTCTAGCAGTGCGATTCCCTAAAACACAAAAGAAAACAGGCCTATTGTTTGATGACAGAGAAGTCCCCCACGTAATCTTCCTTGAAACTTTCCAATCTGGGCAATTTTCAACCCTAAAATGTTTACAGCTGCGCACAAATTTGTTTGGGAAAGGAAAAGCACCCATATAGGCGCAACATGCAAATATTCCAATCTGGTGACACACCATACCTATACCTATCTTTGGACCTTGCTTTATAAGCATGGCCATATGTCCCTCTACCCACTTTACATCCCTCAAAAATAAATAAGTCTTCAACACGCTCTCGGCTTTCATTCAAACGACTCTTGAAATCAAGTCCATGGCTTTATCTGGTGTTATGTGTCTGGAGAGCAAGCCTCACGCCAAGCTCTTAATTTCGCAAGCATTTCCACTTTCACAAGCATTGCCTTTTCATTGAATTATAATCACTTTTTTTAGATTTTTTTATTAGAACAAAAAAATAAGCTAGGGCGGGGTAACAACAAAGCGAAAATATTCGCCTTGCCTTGCCTTGCCTTGCCTTGCCTTGCCTTGCCTTGCCTTGCCTTGCCTTGCCTTGCCTTGCCTTGCCTTGCCTTTTAAAATTATTTATATGAATTGGCATTTATTTCAGTTGACAATGGCAGCGAACTACTTGCTTGCTCATATCTACATGCAAGATAATTTTCCTGCTGAAGATTTTGCAACCAGCAGCAGTGGTAGTTTTGATGACACGTCGTATGACGACGACGACTCAGTGGATTCCAGATCTAATGACGAAAAGGTAGGCACTTTGTTTTGGCAAAGGGTTACCAAAACTGATGGATGACGAAAATGTGCTGGTGTTTCTGCAGGGGCTCAACGAACACACCCAAGAACAAGGTGAACTTTGGAAGAAATGAAAAGTAACTTTTTGTGAGCCATCTTGCTCCCAAGTATATTTAAAATGAAATTATATCTCTGGTACCGAATTCATCTCTTAGAATTTTCCGGACGTCAGTGGAGTTTTGACTCAAGATTTCATTCTTTGATTTGAGCCCATAAAAACTTACGAAAGTAATGTGGTTACCATAGGGGATTTATTTCAAACACGCTTACTGTTTGGAGTTAAAAAGTGAATATTAAAATTTCCCATTTCAGCAAAAACCTTAAAGTCTGGTACAGATACATAAAATATGTTCAATAATTCCGTAAAAACCTACTAACATATCCCGAGCACAATATGTTGAAAACTATCAAAGGACATTTGCTTCCAGACTCGAATGTAATTTATTCATTCAATTATTCCCAAGTGGTGTACTTATTTATTTCCGTTAAATATATGTGTATTGATGTGTAAATTTTGAACCCTCTATTGATCTAATTTCACATTATAAATTTTCCAGGCTGATGATGGTAACAAAATCCTGTCTCGTATTGAAAGCCGTACAGTGTATAAGGTAGCTTTGAAATTTATTTTAATATTGTTTTGTATACTTTGTCATGCTTAAACTAATTTATAATTGATATTGGAACAATTTAATGGTTATATTTTTCTAGGAAGTTTATTTCGCACTACAATCATTACATCACCTAAAAACAATCTCACGTTTATGGGACCATTATGGAATCAAGGTCTTTCGATCTTTTAATGATATCCCTGCCACTTTTGTTTAGGGGTATGTGGTTTTAAAATATTAGATTTTAGTGTATTTTAACTTTTGTAATTTCTTGTAATTAATTCATGCCTCTAACATTTTATACTTCTTTTTTTTAAATTATATTGTAAATTTTAATTTTGTGGCATAAAAATACATACATACGTACGAATTACTTAGTAATAATGTTCTCTCTAGTTTATTCACTTGCGAAAGCTAAACAGATATAACATACGAGTTACTTGGTAATTTTATTTCTTCCTGGTGGTCATGTGTTTTTTATTTCAGTTTGTTTTTCATCACAACAAAATAGATATATACTTTATCGCAGATATGTAGATGATATTTATTGTCTGTCTAATATTTTACCTTGTAAAATACGTTTAACAAGAGATCATTTGGTGTGGAAGATATCATTCAGTTCAAGAAAAGGTCACGAGAGATCATAATTACATAATTGTGGCTGAGCGTTTACTAGATCCAGATCCCTCGTCCCCCGTTATCAAAGTCTCAGTTGATCATTCAGTTCATGTCATTCAAGATCAAGCAGAAATTTTACAAAACTTTAGTTTTTAACGGAAATTTGAGTTAATAGTGGTATTTTTGTAATTGCACAACAAATTAGATTTTCGTTCAGATATTTACTTTCTCGTAGATACGTAGATGATATTTATTTTTTATTTTGTGTCTGTCTAGTGCCTTTTAACGTCGTTTAATGACAAGTAAGCCAATTATGTCACCAGAACTGAAATGAAAAATAATAGTACGTCATTTATCTAAAAATAACATATCATTTTCCTACGTATATGAATTGAAAATAACGGCGATAATCTTGATATTTTATAGAACAAAGCATGGCTTAATTCTTCGAAAGAAGAGAAATACCGATCAGCTCTGAAATGTGTTGTACAGGTTAATATTAATACATTTTTTTTGTCTCGTATTATGTTTATATTGCTGAAAATGTTTTTTTTTATTCTGTTAAGTAATTTAACAATATGATTTTAAGTAACAATATAATGTGAAGTAACAATGTGATTTTTCGGATATTACGGATATCAATTTTTGTCTTTCAAAAGGCTGGTTATTCCAACAAAAAATTAAAGTTGTATTGCACTATTACTGTAATAGTATTATTACTATTGTTATTATTACTGGAAATTTCCTTATATTTTTGTCGTTGTAATAATTCTATTATTTCTGTTCATTATCCACGGATATCATTTTGCTTATGTTGCTATTTTATTTTTATGCGGTTACTTGTTAGTTTATACATAATCATTAAATAATTTAGTACTATGAAAATGTTCTTCATTAATATCTAACAAATTGTTTCGAGTATAACTCATCTTCATGTGGTACTCTTGTATCGCTCAACGTACTGAACACAAAGAACATTGTTTTTATTTTTAGTTTAATCAACTTGTTTTAATGTTTGAGAGGATGTTTTTATATGTTTAATTTTTTTCCTACTAATTTTGATTACGTTTTCTGTTTTCCAGTTATCTGATTTTCTTCTTAGTGATTCATCTTTTCGAAATCACTGTATATTTGTATGGGATGCTATGTATAAACTCCCGAACTTGCTTATTAAATGTATTTCCTATGAATTTTAAGTATATTTTTCAGCCCCATCCCCATAACATTTAAGCCTTTTCTTTATGTTTGTCTTCTGTTTCGAACTGGGAGTTATATGTGCATGGGTCTGGTCGTGTAGATTAACCTAAGACCACAGGGTTGCCATGTATTTAATAATTTTATTGTACTGTGACTTTAAAGCCAATTAAATTAGGATTTACAATTATGAAGATATTACGATAAGCATTTTGAAGATACATAACTTTTACGTTGTCGGCGTCAATCAAATGTTGGGAAATTTTATCTCAGCTAGACGGTTTTGATTTTTTTTAGGCGCTACGTTGTTTTGAAATCACTAACACTATAGTTTTTCGCAAGAGGTCTGTAGAGTATGAAACTTCAAACGAGGAAGAAAAGATCTCAGAATTGACCGAGAAATCGAAATTGATTCCTTGCGACGAAAAGGACATATTTGGGAAAGTTCGTGACCATCAATGCTCAGATTTATTTGAAGTTGCTTATACGTCGGAATGGGATTTTTATATTGGACTCAGTAGCCATGCACTGAATGCATATACATCTTTAGGAGAATTATCTATCGGCAAAGAAAAATATGGAAGAGCACTAAGATTCTTCAAAATTGCATTTTATTGCTTAGGTATAATCATTGCTTAGTTTTAAGAATTTCTCTTCTTTATTTGTTGTCATTGATTATTTTCATTTGATTGAAATTGACTTTTTACCATTAAGATTAGTTTTTTTTTTCAATTTTAGGTGACAAAATTCATTGGAAATTCTCATTTTGATACGCCAAAAATGTTTCCTCAATAATTGTGTTGCTCTTTCTTCAAATTTTAGAAAAAAAAATTAATTTACTGAGCAATATTGAAGGCAACTTGTTGTAAACCTTAAAGAAGTTTGTTTCCCGTCAAAACTTGTCCTTGGAAACTTGATTTTCCTATTTGGAGTTTAGAAAATGTATATTGGTGTTGTTATTGATTTTTGTCGATTTTACCTTTGATTTGGTCTCATTTAAAATTGGAGGATTGTTTTTTGCTAAATCAACAAAAACAATGTGTAAAGCAACTTTTATATTGCAGATATGATGCGTGGCAAAAAGCCAAATTCAATTTATCGAACCCATGCAAAATTATCAATGATGATTGGTGATGTGTGTTTAATATTTGCACACAAGGGAAATATTTCCGTGCAAGAGTTTATTACACTAAGCGACGACGACGAAGAGTTGTTTAAAATTGTTTCTCTTGGTGAAGTTGACAAGGCAGTTAGTGCGCAAGCTTTTGAGAGGTCAAACAATATAGATAAAATATTCAAGTTGTCTCCAGAAAAGTTGTTGATCAATGCTATTTCATGGTATGAAGATAGCTTAAAAGTTAGCCCATCCGATGAAGATGACAAGGAAAATGTAGAACAGGTTGGTTTTGAAAGAATTTTCGTCATGATCAAAGCAACGTGTCTTTTCTAAGTATTTATTTTGCTTATAAACATTTGTGTATACGTAATTTTGTGACGTTTCGAAATATTTTGTGCCTAATTTATCATTAATTTACCATTAAAAACTGAATTTGTACGAATCAAAATTTTTGAAGAAATGCTTTTTTTTCATGGATCAATATTTTATCATTGCTGTTCTTTTTTTTCCAATCTTTACGTATGTTTATTATAGTTATTCCCACCTGTAACTGTATTCTTGGTTATTTTAGGTTCTGTCCGTAACTGCAAGACTGGGCAATGTGCGAAACGAACTGGGGGTATATAACATGAACACTGCAGCTGCTCTTTCCAAGCAGTTTGGAGATCCTACGGAAAACGAACAGCAACTATGGAAAAAGAGCTTTCAGTATTTTGAGAAGGGAATACAAGCATTTCAAATTATCCCTGACAAGTGAGAAATCATAATTTGCAATTGTGATATTTTTGTTTCGTACTAGAAAGAGTTTAAAATTTACGAAATATTATGAATCACTTAGAAGTCCAAAATATTTTTCTCAAACGTTTATAATTAATCTTTTTTATAGGAGACGTATACGGTTGTGATCACAAAGGCGCTAAAAGTAATGTTTTTTATAAGAAATTAATTTTAGAATACTTTTCAGGTGCTTCTTTTTAATAGTGTGATGATAAATTTCGAAAAGAAGGCAGCCTTGACTTGATCATTCTATGGAGATTAGACGATCTTAAAATTTTCGCTATCTGACTTTTTCTCAATACAAAAAACAGTTTTGCCTTCTTTTTATTTTGCAGGGGGTAAAATGCGAATATACCTGAATTTATTTATTGCTTTAAAGCTATTTACCCCTGAGATTTTTTAGTTACGTTCATCATTTGTTTGATGGAAAACACTATTGAAAATAATGCAGTTTTTTTTTCAGCAAAATCAACCTATTTTTGTTTCATTTTTATTTTATTTATTTGATATTCAGATTGTCTTTTCTGTCATTTTTTGTATATTCTTTTAAGAAAACATAAAAATAGCGTTCTTTTATTTTTTTCGCAATGAACAAAGCAGATTGCAATTATTGTCTGGCAAAAATTTTATGAAGGATTTTAATATTTATGCTCATTCCAAACCCTCTACTTTTGCAGAAACTCTAAATTTTGGTTTCCTAGGAACCGCGGAGCGTTTGAAAAATAGTGGTCGAAAGCCCAATTTATCCCCGTCTCGAACAGAAATCGTCTAAAGACAATAGAAAAAGCAATAATTTTGGAGAAAGGTGGAGGGTCTTCAGCCCACTCATTAAGTATGACTTCGTGGCCCTTGTTTACATTAAGCTCCTATCAAACATGCCCAACATTTCATTAAACAATATTCAACATGTATGTTTTTTGACAAGTTCCATGCATTTGACCATCTCGTTTGGTGATTAGAACATGTTGCTCAATGAATGATGTTCAACGTTGTTTGAATAACTTCATAAAAATCACCGAATCCATTTTTTTTTTCAATTTTCGGTGAAATTTTGGATGCGTTTGAACAAATTTATTCAAACAATTGCGTTTTATTTGTAACTGTTTTTATTTGCTCAGTACAATTGTAGAATATGCTTTTTTTGTTTTAAATTTTCTTATCAAATCTGCTATTTTATTAATATTCGGAACTACTTTTGATTTTGATGCGCTATTCTTGTCATCCTTCTTCTCTGTTCTTATAAAGGCGCATTTTGTTTGTCAAAATGTTCGGTGAAATGTTCTGTGCATTTGACCATTTTGATAAACATTGATCAACTTTAAAATTCAGTATTTGGTGAAATGTTTGGCACGTTTCGCCAAAGCTTTATGCATAATTCTTCACAAAGTTAACTATTCAAAAGTGAACGAAATAAACATGCTAACTTTATTAAATAAACATGCTAACTGTATTAAAAAAAACAATGTTGTCTATTTTCTAGATCCAATATTGCTCTGTTGTATTCAAATTCTGCTCGATTGATGCGTTTATGTGCACAATCATATGGCAACAGTACCAAGCAATCGTTAATTGAAACTCGTGGTGAATTTACGCACCTTGAAAGGCTCTACTTTAGCAAGGTAAGCATTCTCATAACAGCCGTGTTAATGTCTCATAAAATCTTTATAGTGGATCAACAATATATAAATATGCTTTGCATAATCATTGTTTCACGTTAGTCAATATGAGAGCGAATAGTGTTTTCCAATCACCAAATTTGCATAAAAATCATTACGAACCGAACCTGTCGTGTAACACATCACATTTGCAAGTTTATCCATTGATAAGAACATCAAATGTTTTTAAATGTGTCATGGAGAACTGTCTTGGAACGGCAACTGTTCAAAGAAACTTTTAACATATATTTTGACATTTTGTTCTATTGTTATGTGCCGCTTTAAATTAGTACTCCTATATTTTACTAAAGTTTAGTAAAAAATTAGTTGGAAGTCCGGAGTCCATTTTCAGCATTGTCTTCGGCACGATTGTCTCTTTCATTTTTTTAAGTTATTTTACTTGATTTCTCTATATTTTTAGGCTTTTGAATACTACCAAAAAGCTCTAAGTGTCCTTGTTTCAAGGGCAACAACACCTGCCATTTGGGATCTTATTTCATTTGAATTTTCTGGTGCATATTTCAATATGGCCTGTGTGCTTCAAGACAATGCGCCTTTGAACAAACTATCATACGAAGAGGTATGTTTCCTTATCTTATTTGTTTACAGACAGGGATTTTTTCATAAGTTGTGAGCACGGAACCAGATGATCCAAAAATTCCCCCCATCTTTCCAAGGCTGCTTAGGAGTAGCTTTTGTTTTGGTAATTTCGTTTTTGCATGACGTTGACGCAAGTGGATTCAACTTAAAGTTTGATAAATTGTTCGGCAAAATCTATGTGATCATTGAACTATGCCAGGAAAGCTTTGTTGGCTGTTTTCTCACAGCTATAATGCAGTTTATCCAGCAGATTGCAGAAGCGTAAATCTTCTAATTTTGGATTCATTCAGCATAACTCGGTGATTAAGGTTACTATAACAAGGAAAATAGATTTTTGGTTTTAATAGACAGTTCCACAAAAATTACTGATTAGATTAGTGATTAATGATTAGATTTTTACTAAGCAAAGTATGAAATTATAAATTCAAGAATATTCAAAATGTATATAAAATTCATACAAAAACATAGTTATCAGAACCAAATCTTCTCTGCAGCAGCTTCTCAAACGTGTGTTATTTTTCTAAACGGCAGTATTAATGATTTATTTCATATTAGTGATTGTAACATGTTATATATATACGGAATAAAAATAATATATATACTTTTGATCTTTTTCAAATAAAATTTTGGTTGCAAGACAAATTTTTGCAATTTGAAGAAATACAGATGTTGTATCTGTATTTAAACAAGTCATGTTTTGTTAGAACTAGGAGCAAATCCAAAAGATTATAAAAGTCCATGTGATGATTAATTGATGTTCTGTGCATTTGATTTCATTCAAACATTACTTGGTTATGATTGAAGTTTTTGCAAATATAAATTATGCAATTAGGATTTTTGTTTATTTCGATGCAAATCTGTGGGTATAAAGATATAAAGTATACATAAACAGGTGCAAACTTTCCTTTTTTTTTGTTTTCATATGGGATTTGTTGAATTTTCTTTTTTTATACTATAATAAATTAAATTTTATAATACTATTCCTAAAAAGACTGAATAAGGGTGTCCCATATAAGGATGTCATCGTGCTATTTAAAATTATGGAAAATGTCTCATATTGCTTGAAAGTTTGCCAAAAATATTTCTTTAAACTTTGTTCTATGTTTATCAAGATATGGAAAAACTTTGCATGGCAAAGTAGAAACTTTTATATTATGCAAAGTAAAAACCATAATGTCAAAGCTTCTTTGCATATTATCAAAGCTTCTTTGCATAACATCCAAGTTTTGAACAATTGAACAAGACCTACCTGGAAGGAGTGGCGATTCTGGGAACACTCCCCAATGCACTGTTAAAATACCCCTTTTGGTGTGGAAACCCTCCTATGCAATGTTTAAAGTGATTATTTTTCGTAAATTTCTTAATGAAAAACATATGTTTTTAGGCAGATCTACCTTGTTTTGATTTTCAGCTATTTTCAGCGGCAAAACTGGCAGCCGCTTTACTTATGTGTGTGTGCTCTATCTGCTCACTGATATCTTGCACCAAAAGATTTTGTCAATAACAGAGGAATAATGATGTATCGATAACAATATAAACATCAATTCCTAGCCTGTGCACAAATTTGAGAATCAGCTTCACACAGTAAACTTCACAAACTGATAAAGGCATTACAGGTTTTAAGTTGCAGTCATGCCACATGAAATGGGAATGAATTGAGGATTTACATTTCTGCAATGAGCACCCGGTAATAAAGACTCAGCCAATCAGATCACTTCATGATTTACGAGTTATAATGATTATTACGACGAGGTCATGCTCAAAATTTTGAGGCATGACCAATACATGCCTCAAAATTGGTCATGCCTCACAATGTTTTCCATTGTGAGGCATGACCAATACACGGGTACAAGTTAAATTCTATTGTGAGGCATGACCAAACACAGGGTGCTGGTCATGCCATAGTTATCGGGCATCACTTGGCGTTCACAATGGAAATTAATGGTGTAAAATGATATAATATAATTATGAGCAGGAACAGCACAACAAGACGGAAACCCTATGTTCTCCAAATTGAAATGGACTTTGAGCAGGAGCGAGCATGTGAGCATAATCAATTTTTGAAGAATAATCAACATCGGGATTCACTTCTACTTCAACTTTGAAAATTTTTATTTTTGAAAATCTTTGGTCATGCCGGGTATGACCAGCATTACCTTTAGAATCTTCTACGTTTAGAATGCTTCTACGAACAATCGTTCAGGACGTAAATTTCATTGAATACGTTCCTTTAAACAAAGGACAGCATCAGCCACGATACTAGTTTTCGATTTCTAGTAACGTGAACGGTGTGAGCTTCAATAGGAGGAAAGGAACAATAGTTTTAGGAAAATGGATCGGGTTGCCGCAAGTGGTTATCGTGTTGTAGCAAGGGTGTCTCTCGGGTTTTTTCGCTTTTATCAGCTCATGGTTGTTTGAGTCACAGGGAGCGAATTAGTTTGAAAAAAGATGGTCGGCCTCGTCCAAGAATTGTTTTGGAAAACAAAGATAGTGAAACAGTATGTGAGACGTTCTCTTGGATATGTGGCGATTCAGAAAAAACACCTATTTTTGTTGGTCTTGTTTAGTCATGGGCGATTTATCAAGGTAAGAACACATTATTTGATACTTAGAAAAAATTATAATTATCAATCATTAGGCAAAGAAATCGTATTTTTAATTATTTTGTAAAAATGACCAGTCTGATTTTTAAACTGATTAACCCATCACTAATATTCACATCACTAATATACAGTGAAAGTTAATGCTGACGTCCTGGGTAGTTTTTAGTTAACCGTTTTGCTAGTCTGCAAGAATTTTATGTGGAACACCGGGCTTCAGCACTGAAAAATTGTCACGGTACTAAAATCTCGTTTCTACTGCTCTCAGCGTTAAGGCCAATTACAAAGGGCTCAGGGCCGGCATGATTGAATAAGTGAGATTAACGGCTTTATTTCTTAGCCTTGCCCAAAAGCCGCTATAATCTTTAATTTATTTTTGTCAAGTGATAAAACAGTGGGTAAAAGAACACGGAACACGTATATGGAAGTCTTTTGCTTGCTCTTAAAAAATATATTTTGCTTGTGGGTGTGGGTAACCCAAACAGCAGTGATAATGCAATTTTGAAAATAAAAACACATTTTCTAATAATATCTTTTTATTTTTTAGATGAAAACTTTTGTGGAAAAAAATGGTTTTCAGTCGTCTCGGGAAAATCTATGGAATCTCTCTAATCGCCACCAAACTTTGAAGAAACACGTTTTCTACAAGTAGAACACAAAAAATAAGATGACTTGCTGGACAACCTTTCTTTAAAGATAGTGTTGTGTCATGATTTAAAGCCTACAACCAGCGTAGGTTTGCTGCTGACCAGCAGGCTGCTAATCTGAAGTCATCTGTAGTAAGCATTGCTGTGTATGCCTGCGTCAGCACTTCCTCTAACCATCTACTGATGGGATGGTATATATAGATACTTCGTGATAAGGCTTGACATAACTAATAAACAAACTTACATTCTGGAGCGCAAAAATATTGTCCGCACCATGCACAAATTGAATGGTTTGATAAGCTACTGAATGCATCTAATTATTTGCCTTGGTTTAAATACAGAGGTCCAAGGATAAAGAATACATTGAATGGTTGACATTTTGAAGACACTATTTATTAGTAATTTCCTACCGGGTGAGCCATTTACCGGGTGACCCAAAAAAAAACACTAGGGATTTGACAAAATGTTTTCTCGTAAATTTCTCATAAATGCTTAGTAATTCAATGATGGTTAAATATCACACTTAGCATTATTGGTTGCTTATGAGTGTAGATATTCATCTTAAAATCTCAAATTTGCCTTCACCTCAAAACAGAGATTTTAGCAGCCTGCGGGCAGACTCATTCCTACTCGGCAAAAGCCGAGATCTCGGCAACAGAATGCATTTACTATGATTTGCTAATATTAGTAGGACTCATAATTTCGTAACTGCATGGCAGTTTGTTTTTCATTAAAAATCAATTAAAACATAGAGCTTTAAGTCAATTGGTTGGTAATTTTGTGGAGTGTTGTTGACCACTTACCAAGGGAAAATTCACCCATTTTTGACTTTACTACGATTGTTTACAAAATTATCACTCAATCTTTTTGAACAAATTATATTTGCAATGGAACAATGAGCTCCAAATTTATAGAGGTGTTAGATATTTCATTATTTATTAAAAATATGAATGATTCCTGTGCTGAGGTCTCGATGATTCCCTTGCTAAACTAATTTTTTTTTGGCCGTTCAGCCAAATCTCTGTTTTGAGATAATGGCAAATTTGAGATTTGAAGATTTGAAGATGAATATCTTGCCTCATACGAGGTATTTATCGGTAAGTTTACTATCAATGAATTACCACGAAAACAATTGAGAGCCATTAAAGATACATTTTAGTCAGGGGGAATTACCCGGTATGTAGTACTGAATAAATAAATGCCGCAATACGACATAAAAAGCATACATTGTCCTTAAAAGTTTCGTAAATTTCCTAGGACAAAGAGCAAACCCATTTGCAGATACTGTGCATTTGTACTACTGGGTGTATAAAGAATTCGGCCCACTTTTGAAGTTTTGCTCTGGTGAAATATAATCATCTGTTTAAAACATAACGTTAGATATCCTTTTCACGGATATCTAGTGAATGAAAAATCTCTCTGTTGTTTATTTTTCTATATACAAACAGCGTCTTTTACTTCATTTAGCTTAGAACTGATGTTAAGATGACATCGAAACGTCGCTCATTATTATCGTTAATATTTATAATTAAATGTTACAAACATAATATTC
>JAYJMH010051314.1:0-36777 GCA_036873815.1 Phacellophora camtschatica | reverse complement strand
AATGAAAGTATTTCATATTTAGCTAATGAATTCAATTCATTTTTGTTGGCAAGATTAAAAAAAAAAGATCAAAACTTGATGCCTTAGGAGAAGCTCAACTTTCATTCAATATACCTGAACGACAGCCCCTTTGGTGTTATTCAGTGATTTTCAGGAAGTATCCACCGAGGATGTAAAAAAGAATTTATTAAAAGGCAAAACCAAAAATTGTGACCTAGATCCTTTGCCGGCAGCAGTCCTGAAGCAATGCTTCGATATATTACTGCCTATCATTGTTCATATTGTAAATGTTATACTTGCATCTAGCTGTAAGTCTTAAGCAAACACTTGTCATACCTTATCTTCAGAAAATAACTCTGGAATTACTGTTTCCCAATTATAGGCCAGTTTCAAATCTGGCCTTCATAGGCAAAATTACTGAAAAAGTTGCAGCTAATCAACTAATATGTCTGATCAAGGCATTGGTGAAAAATTTCAATCATCTTACAATTTCAATCAAGAGTTTCATAGCACGGAGACAGCATTACTTCGCGTAAATAATGATATCTTGCGAGCTCTAGATAAGGGCCAATGTGTTCTCTCAATTCTTTTGAATTTATCAGCTGCATTTGATACCATAGATCATGATATTTTGCTGGAGCGTCTCGTGAAGTATTTAGGGGTCACTGGGAGTGCACTGCAGTGGTTTAAGGACTATCTAGGTGATCGCAAACAAAATGTTCTAATCAATGGCCATCTCAGTCTAGTTTACCACAAGGAGTTCCTCAAGGGAGTGTGCTTGGACCTATTTTGCTTACTGTGTATATGCTACCCCTTGGTAAAATTATGCGTTAACATGAATTGGACTATCATTTCTATGCTGAAGATTCTCAGTTACACTTAGTGTTTCAGCCAGTGCAGGAATCTGCAGATATTGCAGATCCTGGATGGGAGCAAACAAGCTAATGTTAAATGATCAGAAATCTGAATATATGATTGTGACGAAAAATGGATTACCTGATGATGTGAAATTGCCGGATATTAATATTGGTGAATCTATCATAGAGCCATCTAAAACTTTGAGGAATCTGGGCAGCAAATGGGACAAGCACATGAACATGTCTACTCATGTTGCCAATATTTCAAAGACATGGTTCATGCAGCTTCGCAATCTTTGGTCAATCAAGAAGTTTATTGATAGTGACACGTTAGCCACGCTCTCTCATGCTTTTGTAACATCAAAATTGGACTATGGCAATGCGCTGTTGTATGGTATTCCAAGAAAAAAAATGTCAAGGCTACAGTATGCACAAAACTGTGCATCCAGGCCAATTAAGGATGCTCGTAAATTTGATCATGTGACAACCTTGCTCATTGGCTTACATTGGTTACCAATGACGTACAGACCATGATTTGATGGATATTATTACTATTTACAATCTTGGTAGGTCCTTGAGATCTAATGGTAGCCGGATTTTGAATGTACCCCGCTCTTATACAAAGAGTTGGAGGCGATAGGGCTTTCAGCATTGCTGGGCTCAGATTATGGAACTCATTCCCCATTGAGCTACAGACGACCAATAACATTATAGAGTTTAAGTCGAAATTGAAGACTCATCTGCTCAAAATGGCATTCGAGGGATATTTGTAATTTGATATAATTTTATACCTAATTTGTAACTATTTGTACCTAATTTTTCTTTACATTATACCTAAATTTGTTAAGGCGCCTTCGAATATATTTTTATTGTAGATAAATGGTGCTATATAAATGTTCTAATCATAATCATAATTATTATTATTATTTCTGGATATATTTTTACAAACTTGTTACCCCTAAATCCTCACAAAAACATCTTTATGTTTCAAGGTCAAGTTCTCAAAACCTGCATACTCATTTTATACTTAACATTAGTAATTTTTGAGATACCAAAAGCATTAGACCCAAATCAGCCTAGAATTTCTCATTAAAGATGGTTCTTCCTTATAAAAACAGTGTACATATATTTTTTGTATTATACAGATTTTCTGTAGTTTATAGTATACTTATTCTCTGTAGTAACAATATGAAATAATGCAATAATATAAAGCCTGGTGCTTTGATCCTACCTAGGGTACTTGTTGATGTAGAAAACCTTAACTTATGTTTTATATAACCTAGAACCATGAAGTTTGGGAATAGTCCATCACCTGATGAACCAAAAATGAAATCTATTTTTAGATATATCATGTGATCTGTTTTATGATGTCATCATGTCAAAAACCAAAGAAATCCAACCTTTTATGGTATTTAGAATTTTTAGAATGAAACAAATAAAGACATTCGTTGCAAGTGCTGTTGCATCACTGAGCATTCAAGAATAATTCTATCTAACCTGTAGAGCAACTTTTCTAAGTTTATGTATTTAAATTAAGTGTGTTCAAATGATACAGCAATGTTGGCTTAAATGTCACTAATTTTTAACTACCGATTACTGAAAACTGTCAGATGGAATCACATCAATCCAATTTTAGTATATTCCTTTGTTATTTCCTCTTTGTTTTGTATAGTAGAAAAAACCAAAAGTGATGATGTCATCATGGCACAAATTATGGCATCAGTGCATGCGCAGTGCAGAAATTGGGCAATAACAGTGTCCAAATTTTTTAATAAAGTTGTCAGTTTGATAGAACATCATATATAGTGCAATATACAAAGTTTCTACCAGTTTTCCACCTTAGCTGTAGATTTTATTAAAGTTTATTCAAAATTTCACATGCACACATTTTGAAAATTAATGGCTTTTAGCCTCTGAAATGAATTTTATTTTTCTTAAAAAACTATTTTTAAGTATCCAATAGATAAAAAGTAAAAGTCAAAAAGTTTCACTGAGAGAAATGAAGTTGGTAAAAAGATACCAAAGAAAAACTACCAGGGAGCTGATTCAGCCCCCCCTCCCCCCCCCTTGGTGTAATAGGGTTAATGTTTTGATTTTTGTTTGATTCCCAAAGTAAACTATTTTTAAAATAAAATTAGTGTATTAAATAATGATGTATTATAATTATTAAATGTGTAATTCATTACAGTGACACCAAGTAGAAATTGCCGTCTGAAGTTGCTCAAACTTGAAAGAATAAAAGATTATCTTCTCATGGAAGAAGAATTTATTCAAAATCAAGAAAGATTGAAACCACAAGAGGAGAAGCAAGAAGTTTGTGTTTTTTCATTCTCAATTTTTAATTCAACTTTAATTGTATTTATTTTTAATTTAATTTTTGTTAAGTTTATGTTAATTAAAAAGACTGCATATTTTATTGATGTTTGTTACTGTTGTATTTTAGATTTTATTTTTATTTATTTAATTTTAGTTCATGGCCCATACTTTTTCTGAATCATATAGATTGTATGATTTTGCCCGTATATTTGTATTTCAATGTGCATTCTATGAATGAAATTGACTAATTGATTGATTGGTGTTAGTAATGCAGATATTGTTTAAATGAACTTGAAGTATGAAAAACGATAGTCTCTAATGGTTAACCTAAATGTATTTTCCTTAATTACCTATACCAAGTCTGTAAGAGCCAAGCAATAAATTATGAAAGTTCAAAATGTTCATAATACCAAAACCAAAGGTTTGAGCTGAGCATTGATGGAAGGCCATGGAACAGGGGAATCACCAAAAGGCATGGTGAAATAGTAAAAAATAACCCTTGTCTCTCATAAACATATTGGATGGAGAAATCAAACACACCACAGAAGTCTATGGGTGTCTTTAAGGGGAAGAAATCAGTTATATTAAAACCCTTCTCTTCATAATAAGTTCTAGTAACACTCAAATTGTTTTCTTGTTATTTTCTATAATGTTACACTTTATTTTTCTTACCAGGAAGAAAGGAGCAAGGTAGATGATTTAAGAGGAACTCCAATGTCAGTTGGAAATCTTGAAGAAGTGATAAACGAGAACCATGCAATTGTATCAACATCAGTTGGCTCAGAACATTATGTCAGTATTCTTTCATTTGTGGATAAGGACCTATTGGAGCCTGGCTGCTCTGTTCTTTTGAACCATAAGGTAACAGTTTTGTCACTCATAAAGTAGCACAGTTTTTCATGCTTTGTTGAGATTATTTTTGGCACTTTTGAGTGGTTTTTTACTTTTTCATATAGCAAGCATAGATAAGAAATTAAGTTTTTTATTGACGAATATATTAATGATTGTTACAACGATAAAAAGCTAACTAGAACAATAAGCAAGATAACTTGAAATGCAAAAATGCAAACACAAATTCAACAATTTGAATGATATGGTGTTATCCTGATTACATCAGGCCCTAGTTTCATTTGCTACGACTTTCGTAGCAAGTCTAATAAGGTGGATACCTTGTGACCTTTTTATAATTTGAATATGAAATAACACAGGTACATGCTGTTGTTGGTGTTCTTGGTGATGACACAGATCCAATGGTATCGGTCATGAAACTTGAAAAAGCACCACAAGAGTCATATGCTGATATTGGAGGTTTAGACCAACAAATACAAGAAATAAAGGTACGACATATATGGCGAAGCTTTTGGTTTTAACTCATTAAACTCCATTTTTTTGATTTTTTGATATTCGTAATTTCTAAACAATGTTTAATATATTTACATATAATTTGACCGTAATGAGTTTGTTTCTACATTGAAACAGGAATCAGTTGAGTTGCCTCTAACACACCCCGAACTTTATGAAGAAATGGGAATAAGACCACCTAAGGGTGTCATTCTTTATGGTGTCCCTGGTACCGGTGAGTTTGTATCTTTAACTTTTACTGATAATATATATGTATATCAAGAAAATATTAAGAAAAGACTAATTTTAGATTTTCTTTGTTATCAGCAATATTGTTATTCCAAGGTTCTTTTGGATTGAAAAGTTAATGAAATGACTACGACATAATACCCTTCACCAGGCTTCTCCTTGAAAAAAATACAAAAGAGCTATAACCTAAGATAAGTTATAAACTAAGATTCAAAGGCTTGACTGATCTATTAAGAATAAGATTCAATAAAAAACTCTATGTTAAGTTTATTTTTCTTTGTTGGTTAAGGCACTCAATATACTGAGCCAAGGTTGGCTCTAGGCGAGTACCCAGGTGCTTGGAATTGATGAAAAGCGCCATTCATGAAAAAGCCTACCTCATAACACCGCTTGAGTAAAACATCCCAAAATTTGCACAAAGTTTGAGTGAAGCAAGGATGGGAATTTGTACTGGTTGCCAGTCAGGGATTTATATGATTCATTTTCATCATTGGTTAGTATCGACAGTATCAACAGTTTTGTTTGAATATTTTAAATTGCAAGCAATTCCAACACAATACTTTGTTTCAGCCAAAGGCCTTTTGTCAAATGCCTTGAACATAATACCCTACTGTGTGTTCTTGCAATTGTGTGTGGCATTATATTTTACTTAAACGGATTGTTCCTTTAAGACTGTTATTGCAAATAATCTTGTTACAGGTAAAACTCTTCTCGCTAAAGCAGTTGCAAATCAAACTTCAGCAACGTTTTTGAGAGTTGTTGGCTCAGAATTAATTCAAAAATATCTCGTAAGTTGAAAGTATTTACCTTTATTACAAACCAAGCTACTTGTGATTATATCTTTTTAGTTTATCGCTAACATGTTGCTAATTTGAAAATAATTTCATTTATGATCTTATTGATTGGTTTTAAGTGTAAGATTTAAACACAGTTTTTATGCCTGGATATATTTTGTTCTCAACAGTTTTTCAAATAAATTTTCTCCTCGTGAAAGTTCGCGAAAAAATCAAAGAGAGATTTAAAAAAAACAATTTACTGTTCGTTATTGTATGGCATTACTAGCAGCCTTTTGTGGCCAGTGTCCGACGATGGACTTTGTAAATGATTTTTTTTATGGCTTTGCAGGGCGATGGTCCAAAATTAGTGAGGGAGTTGTTTCGAGTTGCCGAAGAACATGCACCATCTATTGTTTTTATTGATGAGATTGACGCTATTGGAACAAAAAGGTAACACGAGACCGTACCTTTATATTGAATTTACTTTAGAAAAATTGTGCGAACTGTTAATCTGTTGTATTTAAAATTTTTTATATTGGCAAGTGAAGTTTGTGATGGGAAATTTTGTTTGTTTTTGTTTGTTTTAGAATCTGACTGTTTGCTTTAATGATACCACTTTTTGAGATTGGAATTTTTGATCTTTTTTGAGATTAGGATTTAGGATCTTTTGTTTCGCTAAAATTAGACAATTAAAAATAATTACTAAATGTGCTGAAATAGAAAGGAAAATTGATATGACGATGATTTTACGGTAAGACATCATATAATGAATGAACGCATGCTGGAAGTAATACAAGTGAACTAAAACGATAAAAATATCAACTTATCTCGAAATTTTGTTCATGAACAAGAAATTCCGAAAATATCACACTTTGCTGTTATATTGTTGAATCTTTGGACATTTCAAGGGTGGAAAAATTAATGTAGATGAAGTGACGTTTTGTTTTCAGACCGTTTTTAGTGCAGTTTTTATATTTTCAATGTCTACTTAGATACGAATCGAATTCTGGAGGAGAAAGGGAAATTCAGAGGACAATGTTAGAACTCTTGAATCAGTTAGATGGTTTTGACTCACGTGGTGACGTAAAGGTATGTATATAGAGTTTATTAAATTACATGAAAAATTAATATTTGGGAAACTTTAGATATTTTTAATAGTAAAGTGATCTTCATATGATGTTTTGGAAATTACAACAGGAACGTTTAGATTCAGAGCGAGTTAAAGTACGAGAGCATGGTTGATATAAGTTTTCGCAGGATAACTGGCTCGTGTGCGACCATATCTAGGTAGAAGATCGCTTACTAGTTTTTGCTTGGCGTTGTATGTCCATACTTACTTTATAAATTGTGTGAATGCATTTCATACTTGATTAATAGTGCTAAGATTCAATTCTTTAAACAACCATATTTTCTCCTCTAAAGTAACTTTTCGTTGTTTAATACAGGTAATCATGGCTACAAACAGAATTGATTCTTTAGATCCTGCTTTGATTCGACCTGGTATGTATCAGTTAATAACCTTATTTGTCGCTCAAACAGTTTATCATCTTCCGAGCAAAAGTGTTGCCAACTTTTCGCATAAAATTGTTAAAGACCATATGTTTATCACATGTTTATCACATGTTAAACCACATGCAGTGAGCTTTAAAACATTATTTTGTAGCAAATCGATTGCTTGAGCTATTTAGAGTTCATTAAATGTCATAGGATTTAGTATAGATTAGTATTATATTTGATTGGAATTAATGCATCTCTGTTGATTAATAGGACGTATAGATAGAAAGATAGAATTTCCATTGCCGGATGAAAAGACAAAGCGAAGAATATTTCAGATACACACTGGGAGAATGACATTAGCTGATGACGTTGATCTAGAAGAATATATCATGGCAAAAGACGACTTATCTGGCGCTGATGTTAAGGTACGTTCAGTCATTTACCCCCGTGAGGATGTAATGTTATAATGTTGGGATGTAATGGAAAAAGTTAATTTTTAGGGGGCATAGCAAGACAATTTTCTGGATGTAAAATGTTCTTTGGTTATCATGATAACAAATAGAAAATATATTTTGAAATGGCACAGTAGTATAGCAAAATTTTCAAAATAAATTCACCAAATTAATTTTATATGGTTATTGATCTTTTGATATTGCGTACCCTTTTTTTAGTTTTTCGTTTCGTTTGATCTTTCAACGCACGTTTATCTTATAAAGTAAGTAGGTCTGTATGGGCTACCCCCGGAAAACTTGCATAGGACTTGCCTGTTTTGCAGCAAGAAATTTGGGCATGAAAATAAAGGGTTAGATTCTATTTAAATGGAGAGGTTTCCGTTAATAAGACGGACAGAACTGATTTTTCTTTATATTTTTTTCTGTGTCTAGGCTATCTGTACAGAAGCTGGTCTTTTAGCTTTACGAGAGCGACGTATGAAGGTAAAGCATGGTGATTTTGGAAAAGCAAAAGAGAATGTGTTATATCGTAAAAACGAAGGAACGCCCGAGGGACTTTATCTTTAGACAATTTGCAAAATTTCACTTGAGTATCAGGTATTTCGTCTGTATTGTTTTAATTTCAGTGTTATATGTTTCATCAAACATTACGACAGTATATAAATATGACTGTTTTTCTTTTTCATACATTTCTTGTTAATATTCATACGAAAGTGGCGTTAAAACGGCCTTTTCACCCCCCCGGGAATGGTCATACGGTCCATTGACAAACTATTTAAAACGTCATGTATCCAGGAGGTATATGCAGGTAGAACTTTACATAAATTTAAGATATTTCAACGTAAATTTGTCATATAAGTTGCATGCTGTACCCCCTGTACAATAAAATCCTCCATAGCACTTGCCTTTTTTGCAGGAATAAAACTGGGCTTGAAAGGGTAATATTTATTGCTTTCAGGCAACCCCTAGATTTAATTAAAAATAATTCCAAATAATTTCGAGCAACCTCTTGCAGAAATTTAAAGCAATTACTAAAAACTTAAGGGAAGCATTTTAGTTGAAGTTTCCAGTATGTTTGGTTGATTTAGAGTTTTAATTTCTTTTAATGAGTTTAGACAATTTTTATTTTTCTCTGTGCACGTTTTCCAGCCTTCGAAACTTTTAATATTCGATCAGGGTTATCCTTAAAAGTATTTTAAAGTTTTACGTTACTGAAGATATAATACTGCTGATGAAATAGATACCGATTTCCTTGAATAAACCGAAATTCTTGCCAACTGTTCGAAATTACACGAAAAAGTGACGAAAAATAAATAAATCTTTAAAAATACTCAAATCTCGAATAAGAGAACGGGAAAACTTCAACAGAACAGCAAGCTCGAAAAAGACCTTTAATATTTCCAATGAGTTCTTTGTTTATTTTGAAAAATACCCATTTTAGACCCAAATTAATTAGACGAAAAAAGACCTTCAATATTTCCAATGAGTTATGAACAGAGCTTTGTTAATTTTGAGAAATTCCCATTTTAGACCCAAATTAATTAGACGAAAAAAGACCTTCAATATTTCCAATGAGTTCTGAACAGAGCTTTGTTAATTTTGAGAAATTCCCATTTTAGACTCAAATTAATTACCCTTCTTGATGTCGTAGATAATTTCCTCTTGTTCTCGGAGCCTTCAGTTTGTTTTTCCAACAGACGTCGTGCTTCGATGCCCCATGAGAACAACATTTTTCTCAAATTTATTCTTTAAATTTTTAATTCAATTTATTTCCTGTCGTCGTTCCGGATCTAAACCTTCCTATTGGGCAAAAAACGCCAAACAACTTTTCAGAAAATCAACACCACAATGTGACTTTAATAAATCCATTTGCTTTTCGCTATTCAGAAATGGCTGTTGTTTGGATAGTCCAAACGATGTAGGCCTAGGCCCCTAAACAAATGTAATGCTGCCTTGCAATGAAAAACAAGTTAAAAAGCAAAAGAATTTCGATAAATTGAATAATACAGTTTCTTAAATTTGTGTCATGAAACTAATACGAATTTAGGACCCCATATGCTTTTACTCTGCAATTTTGTTGCGACAAGTAGATAGGCCTAATTTACTTACGCGTTTACACGGCTTCGTATTTCGTGATGGACAAGAGGAAATTAGATTTTAAATTTTATACTGTTATTTTGCGTCCAACATTTGATCCCGCGAGAAGAAACTGATAAATTTTGGAGAAGAGGGACCTTTTTATCAAGATATCAGTGTCTGCATGCTGTTTTGTTAATGCAAAATCACTGCTCTAAAAGAAGATTTTCCAAGGTACGTAAGTAAACGAAGCTTTTTTGAAAAAATGTTTAATTTAAACTCATGATTGCTTTCTTAGAAATATAAACTTTTTTTTGTTTTCTGCGCTTTTCATTCATTTTGCTCGACTTTTTAGTTTTAATTGCATTTATTTTTGCATTGATTTCTAATTGCAAATGACCGTTGTTCTTTCAATAATGTATGTATTGATTTATAAAGCGAGTTTTGATTTTTTCTTCAACTAAAATCTATTTATCTCATTCAAAAATGTAATTAACTATGTTATTCATATCTTTACGTTATCACACACTCATGGGATTTATTGATCTTTTTTGTGCACAATTTTTCATTGAAGTTGAAATTGTGCTTTTGTTTTTAACATTCGAGGTGAGAAATTTGATTCTCAAGAGTGTTTCTGTTTTATTTTTCCAAATTCATGTTCTAGGTAATGCACACTTTGCTTTTCGGTTTGGTCTGCAAAAGAAAGTTTTCCATTTTGTAAAGAAACAGCACCACATGCGGTCACAGACTTGCAGCATGGATGACAGAACTGATTTTTAGAACTTAACTCTGCGACGTTTATCAAATCTTTTCCATCACGAGGTAACCTAGATATGTTCTATATATTTCTTTCAATGGCTTATTCGTGTTGGGTTTGTTTTCACTTCCGTTGTGTCACGTGATTAATATCTGGATAAATTTTCTTTGTACAAACATGCACGTTTTGTTGCCATGCTTTTGGGAGACGAAAGATAAAATTTTATTTCGAACAGGAATACTTCCCAATAGATTCATCATGTGACATGAACTGCAGTGAAAACGGACAGGCTTTACGTCTTCTTCGATCCGAGAATTAATACACTTCTACATTTTCTTTTTGAGAAACCAGGCTTAATCGGTGAATTTTTTTTTAATTTTGCACCAGTTTGGACCAAATTTAACTAGTAAAAGTTTCTTAATTGTATATTATTTCCGTTTTTAGTACTATGTATATATTGTACAGGATAAAGTTATATACACAATCTTCACTGAATTAATCATCTCAAATGTTTCTTAACGATTTTTCATTCACAAGTAAAAGTTTCTTACATTTTCATGGTTTTCACCGGTGAGTTTCTTATAAAATGGGTTCTTAGAGAAAAAACGTGTATATGTTAAAACCATATATGAAACCAGATATTTTTTTGAATTCTGCGTTTATCATTATGCTTTGTGTAGCATTATGTAACTTTATGTTTTTCGTTATATTACTATATTTTTATATTACTTTTTTAGAGGTGAAAGGATTCAGCTTTTCGCATACACGATTTTTTATTGATAAGCAACTTAGGATTTTGGGTAGTCAAAATTCAATCCTTTCGGCTACCCAGCACTAAAGTTGATAACTTTTCAGAAAATATTTTGCGCTCGAGTTGCTTATATAGTTGATTATATGTTTAAGACTGAGATAAAGTAATAATTGCCACAGTACACTAATAACAGCCACAGTACCTTACTGCGAACGCACAAGAACTTGCTTCAATTACAATTTATCGAAAAGTGCTTACTTGTCTCTATCTCTTGTACGTTACTTCCATCTTAGGTTGACGTGTGTTTAATAATCTAAAAGAATATATAAAATAAAATAATATAAAATAATATTTTTGGGTAAAATCTTAATAAAAAGGTGATACAGGCTACAAAATTGCATCATAACATACGCCACGTTATGATATTTTTGTTTTGCGTTTTCAGTCAATTATATTTTCCCCTTCTATCCGAGTTAGATGGTACTGCCCCCTTTAGCTGAAATCATGGTTTATATATTTTTTCTCAGGTTTGATTCTCAGATTTTGTTTATCCTGGAATGTGGGATGACATCTGGAAAGTAGTATGGAAACCTCAGTTGTACGCATGCTTTCAAATATTTTGCCTAAATTTATTTCCCTCACAACTCTCAGCTGATAACCCAGGGGGCAGTACCATCTAATTTCGATAGGGGAGTGTGTCCAAGGAAATATTGAGCTGACCCAAAAATATGATGGAATGAAAACCCAAATCTAAAATTATAACAGCACGGAGCATGTTATGATGCAATTTTGCTGCTTGCTAATCTTTTTATTGACATTTCTATGCTATTTCTTAATATTTTACCCAGCCAAAATTATGTTTTTAAGAAACATTTTCAGACCCAAAAATATATTATCGAAATCCCAGATCCAGAGATAAAGGACACCCCCCCAGGCTAAGTGGTGCTGCCCCCCTGGGGCTGAGAATATTTCCAATACAAAGGCAGATTTAAATTTGTCTCATTTCGTCATCATCAATTTACTTCATAGAATACAATATAATAATCTAATATACTTTCTACATTCTATGCAACCATTCTAAGAAAATCTGACGTGTAAATATAGTTCAATGTGCGTAACTAGTTTAGGCCGTTACATATAGCGATATCGATGAGCAGAGTGATTAAAAGGTTACGGTTTCGGTACACGGAGCTGGGTTTGATTTCCCTGCAATTTATCACTTGATTAACATATAGAGAAATATTCTATTGTACAAACATGCACTTTTAAATACCATTCTTTTAGGAAACAAAAAATTTGATTTCAAAAAGAATACTTCCCAATAGATTCATCACGTGACATGAACTGCAATGAAAACAAACAAACTTTATGTCATTATGGGTGCGAGAATTTTAATTACTTATTCATTTTCAGTTTCGACACAAGACAAAATTGTGAAGATTGTTTTTGGCATCAAGATGAGACCTATTTTGCTTATACTTGGTACCCTAGCTCTTTTCGTGGCATTTATACACTGTTTCGAGGATTATCTGTCTGCAGCTGATTTTGGGTTGGATCAAGCAGCTCTTGACATCATGGAAACGAATTTTCCTCATAAACGTTCAAGGAGGAATACATATAATGCATTCGATGTTGATGTTCTTCAAAGATCTACTGA
Source organism: Phacellophora camtschatica (assembly GCA_036873815.1). Classification (NCBI taxonomy): domain Eukaryota; kingdom Metazoa; phylum Cnidaria; class Scyphozoa; order Semaeostomeae; family Ulmaridae; genus Phacellophora; species Phacellophora camtschatica. The sequence continues at coordinate 24,048 of JAYJMH010051314.1, read as the reverse complement.
TCATCGCAGTAAGTTTAGCTGAAGAGAATTCCTTATTTTATTCATCTTGGGATATGTCAATCGCATAACCAAATTATAGTCACATTTTTATACCGTGTTTCCCAAAAAATGGTAACAGGTTTGATCAGGGCTAGTGCTGAGAATATCTCTCAAATCTATCAAAAATTATTTTTTAAGTTATCCCCTATAATTAACTTAAAAATCTCGTTTGTTGATGTTAATTGTTTAAGTGTGTTAAATTCATTACTTAAAAGGCTACGACTTAAGAGATCCAAAATCCCAGTTTAAACCAAAATCTAGATCTCTGGTTTGGGGTTGGAGGTAAATCTAAACTTTCAGAATTAATATCTCGAATCTCGATGCAGAAATATTAGCAAACTAGGTATCAATTGTTAAGTTGACTACCAAGAACTATTTTAAAAATTACTTTAAATAAATTTGACCGAAACTCGCACCGCTAGCTTTGATTAAAGATGTTACAAAGATGTCACCCGGTAAATACTGCAATTTGATTGGCTATTTTCAAAATTTAAACAACCGATGAGTGAAATACAAATTTTCCTATGTTTCCTAGTAAATTCCTAGTAGTTTTTCTTTGATATTTGTGTCTAGTAAGTTGACTCCAGCTGCAGTAGCAATACACGAATGTTAAGAATCCAAAAGTTAAAAAATTTGAAGATAGCTGATTGAGTTTCTTAATTTCAATGGTGTTCAATTTGTATTGGGGAACTTGTTAGCAAAATAATTTGTTCAAACCATTAGGGCTCCTCTGTAATACAGATTCAATGTACAGAAATACAGATTCAAAATACCATCACTGAAAACCTCAAAGGGCGCCAAACTCTTGCCCTGCCAATTTAATTTTCTATCGAATTTCTCCTTCATGCTGACCCTCCCCCCCACCCCGCCGCTTTGATTTATTTCCGGTGCCCTTAGACAAATCTTCCTTGTATACTTTGATGGAGCCTGAATTCTTGATTTCACATCGCCTGTTAAAAAACGCAGACAAATATTTAAGCGAATTTTCTTTCTTTTCTTAGAAATATTCTTAGACAAGACTCTTGGAAAGCAAAGTATCCAAATGGATGATCCTAGCGACGTTAAAATGTTTAAAACAGCAGGTGGACACATGCATCCATTACGTGACAAGATATACCTTGCCGTCGCAGAAAACTCCAATGGTTTGCAAAATTATTCTTCGTTTGTGAAGATATACAATTTTAGGATTAATAAATTGGTTCTCATAGAAATGATCCCTGTTTATGCACCTTACAGACTTGAATTCTTTTCGATTGCGGAGGCAAAAGAGTTTTTAGTTGTCGGTGGAAACATTAAATCAGAGTACACTCCAAATCCTAAATCAAAGTTGACGGTTTATCGTAGATCTCCCGGCATCTTTTCAAAAATTTTCCAAATGCCAATGAAAGTTTCAGCTGTTCGTTATGTCAATGCCGGAGAAATCGATTTTCTTGTTGTTGCTGAACAGTACTCTCAATTCAATTCATTCATTAATGTTTTACGGTATGACGGCTCGAATAACATTTTTGTTCTCCATGAGCGTTTTCCTGCAGCAACTGTCAGTGACATCGAGGCTGTTACAATTCGAAATGAGATTTATCTCATTGTTGCTGTTTACAACGATTATTTTGGAAATCTTCAAACAAAGTCATTGGTTTTTAAATACAAAGAACCGTTCAAGTCTTTTAGGCCATTTTCTTCATTTGATACTGTTGGTGCCGTTGACATTACTGTTATTTTTAGTTCCGATTTTGATTATTTAGCAGTAGCTAGTGAAGCGAGTGGGAAGTATAATAAAAAGGTGTTTGGTGTCCCATCCTTCATTTATCGAATTCACAGCAAAGATTTTCGCTTGGAGCCTATTGCTTCCGTGCCTACCGTCGCTGCGAAGCAATTCTGCTTACTTTCATTACCAACATGTACGTCAAAGAAACTTCTGTTTGCAATTGATTCCAGTGACAAAATCGACCACCTCACTGCTCATATATTTGACAGCGATCGAGCAAAAGTTACTTCTTTGCCTTTGTCATTTCATAAACGTTCTGTCAATACATTTACCCCACGGCCTGTAAGGTTCACGACATTTTTAATTGATGCAGAATTATATGTTGTCATTGCTGCACCGAACAAAAATGCGACAAATGTATATACTATCAAATATGAGATACAAGACATCAGTAGCCCGTTTGGTGTGTTCATTCAGAAGGCTAACAAGAGATTAAATTCCGCACTGGCCTTAATTAAGAATGCTGAACAATTTCTGAGAGATGCTGGGGAAATAATCAAAATGGCCGTGTTTAAGAATCAATCTCAAGTAATTACAGGTCGTAAGCAGTTTGTGAAAAATACTTACTTTGAAAGATTGACAGTCGAAAATCTAAGCCTTGGAAATGGAAGCATTTTGCATGAAAAGAATGACAGAAGAACTAAAGCCAAAGACAGTGAAATAGAAGTTACGAAATTAGATGCTATTTTATATCAAATGACTTGTCGACTGACAAAGGCCAAACTCAAATTAGCAACGGCAGTTATTCCTGATTCTAATTCGGAGATTGTTGGAAAATATGAATTTCAGGAAATGAATATACAACGTGATACCCAAGCACAGAGCTTTAATGTTAAGTATATAAATGGGACAAATGCTGATTTTCTTATGAAAGATGTAGTATTGAGAAATACAAGTGATTTGATATCAGGATCAAATGTTTTACGGAAAGCAAAATTTTTAGGAAATGTTCATGTGAAACAGAATGTCAATGGGATGGATATTTCAACAGAAGTAGTCACTGCATCTGGGAATCATTTGATCAATGCAAAGAAAACTGCAAGCCAAGATTGGGGATTTAATCAAACTGTTAGTCTTAATGGTACGTTAAACAATCTAGATATAAATAAAGATTTTGTTTCTTTGAGCCAAAATGCTATGATTGTTGGAAAGAAACGTTTTGTGCTCCATATGGAAGTTAATCAAATTCATGTTGATGGCTTGCTTGATGAAGTAAACGTGTCGAAGATGTTAGGAGATATCCTGAAAACACAGAAAAATGACATTATTATTGGTAAAAAAATAATGCATATTTATTCTTTTGGAAATATTGATGTTATTGGAAATGTAAATGGTATGAGATTGTCAAACATTGCGCAAATTGGCCGCGGATTTAACTCGCTTTCAAGAATATTGACTTTTGTTGAATCAATTTATGTACGAGGAGATATGATTGTGAAGGGGAAACTGAATAGATTGGAGTATCCTTCGGATATTGTTTCAGTAAGGACGAATCAGACTATACTGGGGAAAAAGTCATTTGAAAAAGAATTTAAGGTGCTTAAAAATGTTAAAGTTGAGAAACTGATTGATGGAAAAGATACTAAAGAGTTTGTGACGTTGTCTGGCAATCAAATTGTGGAGAAGAGAAAACATTTTGCCAGAAGTGTAAGCATTGGGGGAAATTTGATACAGGCGAATGGAAAGAAGATCAACAATGTATCAATCAGGGCGTTAAATAAGCGTTGTTTTAAGCTTTCTGACAGGCAATCAGTAACAAGTAATATATTCTTTAAAAAAGTGATTTTTCAAAATACAGAGCCAACGATAACTGGCTTGATTGACGATGTTATATTACCATTTTATCAACATCTTTATAGCAAAGCAATTTTGATTGAGGGTGATCAACGAATCTATGGCAACTCTAAGATTTCGAAGAAATGCAGTGTTGAAGGAAATGTAACTGTTAAAGAAAAACTCGACGGGTTTGGTTTTCCCAAAGAATTTTTAGGCAGAAACAATAATCAAGATATTCCAGTTTCGATGAGTTTTCATGAAATGAAGCTAGAAAAATATGTCAAATTAATTGGGAAAATATCTGGAAATAATATTGATGAGCTGCGGAAAAATATTGTGAACACTGATCAAGCTCAGAATGTTTTTGGAAAAAAGATATTTGCAAATGATGTGAACATTTTGAATGAAATGACTTGTTATGGGAAGTTAAATGATGTGGACATACATGGCGATCTGATGCTGAAAAGTACGGATCAATTTTTGTCAGCTTCTCATAAGGATTTTACTGAGATGATTGTCGTGAAAGGAATCACTGTTGCGAAACATAATATCACGGTCGAGAGAACGGTGGATGGAGTGGATTTATCAAATTTTGAAAAAAGAGCAAGGATAAATGAGAATAGCATAGTTATAAAAGAGGGCGGCATTTTTAACTCTGATCTAAGAATTGGAAAATTGAGCGTGTCATCCATTAATAACATTAGTTTAAACGAGCTTTTAAATGACATTATAACTTTGAATAGCAGCCAGGAGATCATTGCATCGAAAATGTTTGAAAATGTTGAAATTAAGAGAAATATTCTTACCAACTCGACGATTGATGGCTTCCGTTTAAATTTCTTACGCAGAAACATTATAAACGTAAAAGATTCTACGACGATTAAAGATAATGCTGTATTTGAAAATGTTCACTTAAAACAAGATATAAGTGTTATGGGACGCATTCAGACGGTAAATGTTTCATTGATAAACGAAAGCTGTATCATGAAAACGGAGACTGTTAAAATAACAAGAGATATTGGTCTTGAAGGCAACGCAAATATTTTTGGAAATATAAAATGTAGTTCTTTGAATACGGTTGATTTGGAAACTGGTTTTGTTTTGAAGACGAAGAAACAACAAATTAAAGGAAGAAAGAAATTTACAGACGATTTTTTGGTGAAGGGTAATCTTGTCACTGGTGGGAAATTGAATGATATTGATTGGAGGAAATTGAACAATGAAACTGTTCTAAAGAACGTCGAACAGGTTTGTTGTGATTTTTTATGGACAAAGTTTGGAGAGATTTATTTTATTGGACAAATTTTTTCTTTGTTGGAGAAATTTTGAAAAATTTAGTGACAACGAATTGATTTAATCATGTTTGAAATAATTGTATCCTTCTACCAAATTGTAAAAGTTTAATCATGTCCCAAAGGATTTTATCCTTCTACCAAACGGTAGAAATTTAATCATATTTCAAAGGATTTTATCCTTCTACCAGATGGATTTCATTGCATGATTGCGAGATGGGAGATTTGTGGAGCTTACTGTTTATACTGTTAAATGTTATTTGGAATGTGTTTATGCAATAGAATGCGACATTTTTAATTTAGCAAAATTTTAATTGTTCATCGACTTGTAAAATAAGCAAAAGTGCATTTTAAAAGTGATCGATCGTTCATACAGTGATTCGATTGATTTAAACTTTGTTTTGATTTCAGGTTATTAGAGGAAAAACAGCACTCTCTTTTGTAAAATCAAATACAGACATTTCTGTGAATGGGCATGTTGATGGCGTGAAGTTAAGCAAGTTGCAGAGCAATGTTTTTTTCATCAATAGGTAAACTTTAATTAATTCCATCTTGTGATTTGATTACGTGGGAGATTTTGACTTGTCTAGTTGAGGTAAGATTTTCGTGTGATCCTATCGAGATTTCGGCCTGTGGAGAAATAAAACTTTTATTTTCATATTTGTTAATATGATAAAATGGGATTACCCTATTATTTAAAATAAATTTGAGTTTTTCATATTGTAGGTAGAAAAATTTCACAGAATTTTTTCATAGAAATTAAAAATAGGCTACCCACAATTTTTTCACTGAAATGTTTATCCGAATTGACAAAAAGAGGACAAAAGATCTCTCTCAATGCTTGGCTAGGTTTTGTAACAATAATTAAATCGACACACCAATTTCAAAGCGATTAGCCATTCAAGACAAAGCGAATTCTCTCAAGCAGAAGATCAAAACATGGCTCTATTTTTTTTTGATTTTCTGCTTGATAGATTTCACTTTGTCTTCGATGGTTTTGAAATCGCTTTGAAATTGGCGTGGCAACCTCACCATTGTTACAAAATCTGCTCTTGTTTGTTGATAGATAATAGGGCTACCTTGCGAGTATTTAACTTAATTCTTCACAATTTTATGAGCTGCAACAAAGTTAATATTTCTTTTCAGAAATGCAGTTATTGGTGGTCAAATTTTTACCAAAATGACCTTGTTTAAGAAATCATTAAATATCCATGGCCTTGTTAATGAGAATAAGATGAATAAAATGATTCAAAATGCTGTTATGATATTTGGTAATCAAAGCATAGAAGGAATCCAGAAATTTAAGAACAACTTTATGACGACTTACAATATTCAAATTAACGGTGATATGATGGCACATGGCCTGATAAATGATGTGAACATCAGTGTGTTATCAAGGGATATACTCGATATTTATTCTAACCAAGCAATACATGGAAATTGTTATTTTACGAATATCGTGAAGTTTTCACATGGATTGAACCTGAAAGGATTCTTGAATGGTATTGACGTTGATCGACAGATTGTAACAACGAACCACAAGCAAAGAATTAAAGGTATTATTTTTAACTTTGATTTGAAAATTTTATTCAAAGGGAGGGAATTGCTCTTTTTTAATTAACGGAGTAAGCTAAGGGCATGTTCTCAAGACCTCTGAAGGAGGCAGGATCATCTAAATACTAGGAGCATCCAAGTGGCATATGATCTGCCTCCATTGTCTTTCTGGGTTTCTGTTACAAGAAAGCCTCAAATTATACTCTGCCTTTGGGCCCCGAACTGTCCTGTTTTTACAACCCAGAAAATTTCCTTGTAATCCCTTGGTGTTTTACCAAGAAAACGCGAGATTTGAAAGCAACCGCAGAGCTATTGTCTTTAGCAATCATTTTCAATAGACTTGGCTTACTTTTGAAAAGATGCAAGCCCAAGGGACCCAAACATGATGCAACCTAAAGTGTCACAATTTGACGTACGTTCTGGATTGAAACAACATTATCGTCAATTAGGCCAGAGTTTCTTCAAAAGAATTATCGATTTAATTTTTGCACTTTGCATACTGTTCTTCGAGAATGACGGTGATATGAACATGAGTGTTACTGATGGTGGTTGATTGCTCTTTTCTGCAAACAAACACGATTGTAAACATGCCTAAAATTTTATTCTTCTAAATTTGAGAAGGATGACTTTGTACAATATACTATGCAATTGTCTAAAGTATACGGAAATATGCTAATGTACACTGTAGAAATAGTTTTCTTGAAGGTCTTTATCATTGCAATGCTAAATTTCTTGTTTATTTTCAGGCAAAAAAACATTCAAGAGTAGCGTAAAGGCTTCAGAAGATGTCACCGTGTTGAAATTTGTTGACGGAGAAGATGTTTCAAAGTTGGCAGCAGATACGCTTTTCAGAAATACAACAAAAACACAAAACATTTTAGGGATGAAAATGTTTTCAAATCTGACTACCTTCTACGGAAACATCTTTGTAAATAAACATCTCGATGGAACTGATTTTAATGCAGGGCTGATTACTTTAAACACTGACCAGGAAATCATGTTCGTTACTTTTCGAAGCACTTTGCAATGTCATTCGAACGTTTTAGCGAAGGATACAAAATTTGGCTCTAGTATTACCCGTGCTTGGAATGAACGAGTAACCCTTGGCACAAATCAGATAATACACGTCGATGTCATTTTGGAAAATAACATGGAAGTGAAATTAGCTTTTTTCGCAGACAAGAAAGTTAACGGAATTCACATATCGAGTCTTAACCTGACCAAGGATAAAATACTGCACAATTTTAAAAATATTGCGACTCAAACTGATGCTTTCATTTTGTCGCATTGTCGCATGCTCAATCACGTGGATTCTGTCTTCAAGGGTAAGTTATGTTTTATAGGTACAAGGTGTCCCAGAAAGGTATCCACGTTTGCAAGACTGCTGCGGAGGAGCTTTAATAAGATATTTCTGTTTTTGTTTTAATTCGATTTAAGCGGTTAGGCTGACTATACGGGCTAGACTCCCTACTGGACTTACTACGCCAAACATTTTGATGTCTGCAAAAACAAGAAAACCTTTTTTGTAGTTTGGGAATTTTCGTGGAAGAGCATGAAGTTTTCCAACTGTTCTAATACTTTTGATACGGTAGCGAGCTTGCTGTTTTTTTCTTCACCAAGCCCAATGGCGCAGTAACGGTCCTCGAGCCGTGAATTCAAGCAAAAATTCGCCTCTCTTCCTCTGTATCAACTTTGCTAACATGGAAACATTTTTGGGCCACCCTGTACTTCTATGAAAGCTAACAGGACGTTAAAATGTTAATGCCAGGCTTCGTTAGTGAGTTACTTAAGTTTATAATTACTGCTTATTAAACGTGCTTGGACAAATAATATTACATTATTAATATCATTGGCATTTATTTTTTGTTTAGCTGCCGTTTTCCGGTTGGATCATTTTGAAAATCACCAAATGTTTGCAAATTTACAAACAGAAGAAATCTATCATTTTAATGTTGGAAAATATCATTTTCTTGCCGCTGCAATCGCCACAAGTGACAGCAATTACTGCACAGTCACAAAAATCTTCAAATGGAATTGTGCGGCGGAAAGATTTGTGGAAGGGCAAAAACTGAAGATTCTTGGCGCCAAGAAATTCATTTTCTTCATGGAAAGTGGACATGGGTATTTATTTGTTGCGAAACGTGGGCATAAATGTGGAAACACAGGTGATAAATATTTCTTTGTTATATTAAGAGTGAAAGCAATGTACGAACATGATTCTTTTCTAATTAATTAATCAGTTGGTCAAAATATGGGAGGTGGGCACTAGAGCATATAGACTCGACGTCCGCGGGCATTCCCCAGATATATGACGAAGAGCAATTGTACATTTCGTTCTTAAAACGTTTTTGAAATGTGCATTTTGAGAATGAATTATATTTGTCATATATCATGATAGCCTGCGGACGTTAAGTCTATGGGTTTATTTATTCATCCTTCCAAGCCTACCGAATTCTAAAAACAGAAGACTTGGCAGAAAACAAAATCACAGTACCAATAAAATAGACTGGCTACATAGTCCCTCTATTTTCGCTGTTGTTGTTATTGATATTCAGCTTCAGGGACAAAAAAAGACTAGACTCGTTACAATAATTGTTAGTTCGCTCCTCCGCCTGATATTTCTCAGCTACACGCTGACTGAAGCGAATACATCAACAACAAGGAGCAAAATTACAGGGAACTTATGTAGTGAGTCTATACAGAGACTGTGCAGTTACTAAGCTTAAGAAATACGATTTCCAAAATCGGCAGACTGTCAGTCAGAGACGCTCTTATGAAATTCGAATTCAAACTGGAAATTCGATTTGGCGAGTCAGCAAAGAATAGCACAGGGCTACCATTAAAATTCGAATTTGAGAAACAAAAAAGAAACCATTAAGATGACAATCTTTGTGAAGTCATGTTGGAGCAGAAGGTTTAGAAGGTCTTCAAAATCTGTCAAGTCTACCATTTTCAAAATATTGAACGAGCGAAATACGATTTCCAACTCTACCATGTCTACCAAAAACGGAACCTTTTTGTTTCTCATGTTCGAATTTCACTGTTGCTTTTCTTTGCTGACCCGCCAAATCGAATTTCGAATTTGAATTCGAGTTTCGAGCTACTCCGACAGTCTGCCATTTTGGAATTGGTATTTGTTTTGTACCATGATTTTTTTTCTGCCAAGTCTGCTGGCTTTAAAATCCTGTAGGTTTGGAAGGATGAATGAAATACACCTTTATCATAAACAATATTACATGACAGAGAAGTCAGCTCTTTAATCCAAGTTGGTTTTGTGGCTGTGAAAGATTTTTCTAACTGTTGACAAATTTATAAATTAAACTGTTGACCATTAAACCGCGGGAAGAATCTATGAATGAGTTGCTCGTGAAAAATTAATCAAGAATATCATTTTTAATCTTTGCTGTGTTTTTATTGTTCTCTTCTTTACTTTTCTTTTGTACGCCGTTTGTCTGACACTGGTTTTTCATTCAAGACTTTTCCGTTGTTGTTGTTGTTCATCGATAACGTTACGTTCTACTATATTGTTTACATTGAATGATTAACATGTTTTTTTATAATAATTAACATTAATTATCATAATAATTAATTATTATACACAACATAGCCGACCCTTACGTTATCGATGAATAACAACAACAATAACAACAACCGCAAAGTCTCGAATGAAAAACCAATGCCAGACAAACAGCGCACAAACTAAAGTAAAGAAGAGAACAATAAAAACACAATAAAGAGTCTATATAAAAATTTTATTTCATTATTTTTTCACGAACAATTCATTCATTGATTGGGCTTCCTGTGATTAAACCAGGGAAGAATTTTCCTATGAAAGTTCATTCGTATTGTTGACAAATTTATAAATTGGCTAATAAATTAAACTATTTTGGCCTATTTTTTGTTCAAATTATATTACAAATACACTTCCCTAACATAAGTATTGCACCACCTTGTTCAAAGTGACAGAAAAAGTGTTCCATAGCCCAGTCAAAAAGATTTACATATGCCACCATTCTGAACAAGGCGGTGCAATACTTATATGAGGGAACTGTATTCAAGCATTCTTTATAAACTTGATCTTAAAACGCAGCTCTTCAATGAATATCAAACTATCAGTACGAATAGCACAGTTGAAGCTGCAGTTTATAGGGACAACGGTGACAATAGATTTGCAATCGCCAATACGTTTGATGATGATATGAATCCAGCATTTGCCGAGATAAAGTTCTTGAAATGGAGTAATAACACATTGCAATTCATGCCTGCACAAACAATTTACACATCAGGTTTACGATCTTTAAGATCATTTATGATTGGAAATTCACCCATGATTTCAATTGCTGTAAATTACGATGTTAAATCTGGCACTTCAGAAACTAGTTCTCTTATTTATGAAGTAACAAATGACACAAGAAAATTGGTTCAAAGAATTTTCGCGCCCGGTGCAAAAGACATGATAACTTTTAAACATAAGGATTTACTTTACATGATTATTGCGCATTACAGGGACGCAAGCATCAACAAAGGCAAGCTGATGCTTCTTAAATATTTTCCAAATGTTGGAAAGTTCAAATTCCTGAAATCAATTCCTTCACATGATCCAATTCGACTTGACGTTGTTACTATTAAAAAAGAAGTATTCGTCTTTGTAGTCAACTTGTTCGATGGGTTTACCACGTACCGGTTTGCTGGAACAATGGGTTTAATTAAGACAACAACAATGCATCACCTGGGATTAACGAAAACGACATTATTTAAAATAGAGCAGAAGTCATACCTCGCATTGGCATCATACAGATTTATTGAATTAGATACCCCTTATCGAGTTGGAAAGGCGAGTTCCAAAATTTTACAGATCAAGTTGTCAGGTAATTTGTTATCTTCTTACTCTACTAGGAAGTAGCTTCCTAGCTCCTGCGGGGGGCCTTGGTTCACCACCAGAACAGTCCAACATCTTATATCTTCACATGCCATTGTCAATCTTTCCATATCTTCCAACATTCTATATTCCAACATTTCATTTCCTACATTCCTCATTAAGCATTCCATATTACAACATTCCGTTGTCTTAAAATCCAGATTTCAGCATTCCATAATCCAAGATCCCATATTCCAAAGTCATATAATCTCGCACATTTCCCATTGCAACGTTTCAATGCTTGGGCTTCAAATTTTCTATCTCCCCCAGAGGTCTTGAGGAGAACTATCTTCACAACAATAGGAAATGATAAACTATTTAATACAACGTATATGTTTTTTACTTCACAACAATAAGAAATGGTAAACCATCGAATACAACGTATGTTTGGGCGGTTCGCAAAAATTGCAGAACATCGTAAAAATTCCATTGCAGCCAGATTAATTTTTATGAGGAACACCTTTATAAGAACACCTTTATAAGAAAGGCTGAGATTAAAAGGCAAACAATTTTTATCGTACTGAGCTAATAATGTAACATTCAATTTTTAGTCAAGCCCCACCCTCATGTAAAAATGATCATTACTCGTGGTTTGCTTGTGGTATGTGGTGAATTGAAATATAGCAGGATTACATACATTTTATGCACTCATAGACACTCACGGAATATCTAGAATTGAATTGGTTAGGTAGCTTATAATTTGAGAAATGCCAAGCCCCCTTCTCATTACTCATGATTTGCTTTGGCTCTGAGTAAAATCGTAGTTTTGGTGGAGTAGGTGTATACTACGTTTTGTCATAAATGAAAACATGGAATGAAAATAACTTTTACTGAAACAATAATTGGTATGATGGAAATTGGCATAATTATCATATCACAAAAGTAAAATTTGTTCCTTAAAACCAAAATAAAGATATGGGGAGCTGTGTATCAGGGTAATCAGTTGTTGCAGGGTAAAAGTTATTCTTAACGGTTTGATTTCCTCTTCTAAAATAATCAGAAATATAAAAGACGCTGTATTCCTGAATTATATTGCATATTGCATGGTTGTTAAGTGTTAAAGTCCAACAGCCAAAAGTGCTACGTTCGGACGCTCTTAATAATGCAAGCAGAAAGGAAAAACAAAATCTTTTTTTCCTTACCATATTGTTGTGAATAACAAATATGAGAGCAGGAATTTGTGCTTAATATTGGGAAAAAATCTTGCTTGTCATCTGATCTGTTCTGTTGTAGTGAACGACGTCTTTTATGCGAGCTTGGAGATGAGAAGAAAATAGAATAAAGCAATTAGTAATGGAAGCAGAAAGGATTAACAAAATCTTGTCTTCCTTACAATATCGTTGTGAACAAAAAATTAAGGAGAGCACCCTCCACCCTTCCCCCAAACCACAAAATAAAATATTTTAGAAAGTTTACCAATAAAATTGAAGAAAATGTAAGCGGGTAAAGGAAGTAATGGAGATACCATGAGACGGAAGAAGAAGCAGTAGTATTGTTAATGAAATATCATCTGCTCACCACATTGTCCTGAGTGGTCGAGAAGCTCTAAGAAAAGAGCAGCCGTTTGAGAGGGACAAACAACGACGAAGAGGGGCCATTGAGAAAAAAAGCAGGCAGGAAGAAGTAGGAGACGACACGTAGTTGCTGCTGTTCACGAAAGGAATCGAGAACGCACGGCGGCCTAGAGCAACATATGTTTATTTTTGTCGACTCGCGAAAGGCACGATCGATAAGCTTAAAGGTCGTTCGCGGAGAGCAGCAGGGGCAGGAAGGGAAATAAAGAACCTGAGCTTGAGGGGGGTCGAGGGATTGGGTAATGATGTACTCCTGCAAAAGCCCTGGACCCCCCTCAAGCTTTTTTATATGAAGAGATGAAAAACCCGCACCCTAGCGACAGTTCATTGTGCAATTTGAGAACTTTCATTTTACAGCAAAAATTGTTCCATTTTATTTTGAAGGAAGCATCACATGCTCCTTCACAGCAGCATGCGACATCATCTGCACAGCATGAGATCATGTGATGGAAAAGAGCATGTGGCATGTGGGTGTGGAAGGAAATTTTGAGTTGGGGAAAATTTTATTAGGAGTGGGAGGGAAAAGAGGGTTAGTTATTTTCAATGCTAATGCAGAAATGGGGTCATTGAAAAAACAGAAGTTAGTTTTCCAAGGCTAATTTAAAAAAATATATATGTGCATTGCGGGCTTTCTTTTTAAAAATATGCCTGAATTGCGGGCCCATTTTAAAAACGCTAGTCACCTATTAATTTGTAGAGTGTGTTTCTTCATTGTATGCTGAATTGCAAAATTTAAGTTTCTTGAATAAACGTGACATATTACTTTCCCTCGCAGAGGCTATTTAAATATCTGGGGGATGGGAAAACTTCCATAAACCTCGGAAATTTGATTGAAAATATTTGGAGGCGGAAGGTGTGAAATGTCTCTTTCATTTCAGTTGATTTAAAATGAAATTTGATTGGAAATATTTATGATTTAAGGAGAAGAGTAAAATGAAACTGTTCCAACTGTAATATTCCATATATTACAGTCCGTATATTCCATTCCATTTTTCCACATTGCAAATTTACATTAAAACGACTACCAAAAACGGAATGATAGCCTTTGTTATTATCCTTTGGTGTTGTGGAAGATATGGTCAAGTGAACATGAATAAAGGAATGACTATCGTCAGTTGTTAGAAAAATGTGATTCGTGGTTGGAAATGAAGAGAAATTCGTTGAAATTTTAGCGTAGAAATGTAGCAGGAAGCCAAGGCAATCGATTTGGATAAAGATTTTGGAAACATTTCAAACGGTCCACGCAGGGAAAGCCAGCAGCACGGCAGCCAGAGAAGCACGGACTCAAGCGAAGAGTCGTATTATAATGGAGATGAGTGTGGAAGTTTATTTTGTCGTTGGAAAGTTGGAAATATCTGGAGAACTAAGGGTTAAAAGTTTACAAACTTTTAACATCGGGTGAACGATGATGTGGGGGTTAGGGGATGCAAAAATTGTATCGCCACCTTTGGCCGGACTGGAGAAGTTCTTGGCACAAAATGCAGCGTTTTCTCGAGGCTCGCTTAGCGGAGAACAAAGGGAGACAATGGGCTACGTCGCACAGGGGCCCGAGGAAGCTGCTAGGAACATTGGTATATAGTAGCTTTGATTGGAAGAAGGAAATGATACAAAATTGAATCTGATTGGTTCGTCTGTTTTGAAAGAAAATTTCTATCAGCAAATGATATAAGAGTTTTGAGGAAGTATTTGCGGCCACTTCGGTTGGGAAAGGAGACGAAAGAAGAAGGCCGTTGAGAACTGATAAAAAAAAAACTCTCAAAGGTAAGTTGAAAGTGGATGAAATAGTGATTTTGCTTTTAATTTAAACTGTATGTTTTTTATATATGTATCTTTTCCCAATTTTATCTATTGTGTATAATTTGTGAATAGTTGAATATCTGTACGGCGTTGTTGTGTTTGGTGAAAATGATTTTGCGATGTTTGGATGTATTGTTTGAATTAGATTTAAAAACTAAATATTGCGAGTCTCAATAACCGATTAAGTATGCAAAAGACAACGCGGGGATTTAAAATATTATAACGAGTCTCCTCTCATTGTGAAAAACAATTTCGGACTGCCACGCTTGTTTTTAAAAATGCCTTATTGTTAAAAGCAATGCGAAGTTGACCAGCGTCCTTTGCATCCGTACATTACAAGCTGGTGCATTTTGAAAAACAACGGAAACTTTCTTGCTTAGACAGTCCTGTTACCACCAGCGTAAATTTTGTTGTTTTTGGCTGGGAATTTTATTCTCAATTGGGTTGGATTGACGACAGCGTGAAGATGTTGATAAGTAGAAAAGGGAATCAAACTTGCCATCGATCAACATGAAACAACAGTCAAAGGCTTGTGCCACTGATATTCAAGACAACCAGCAGCTTCGTCTTTCAGAATTTCAAAAACAACGATCCGGGGGGAGGGGGCACTCTTAAAATTTTGGGTAGTGGGGATGTGTGGCTGGAATGGGTGCCTTTTCCCCCTAGTTTTACCTGAAAATGGGTATGTGTTTTGAGAACTTTTACCTGAGAATGGGTGTGTTTCTAATAAATTTACCCGAGATTGGGTTCATTTTTTGAAATTTCAACAATTTTCTGAGGAAATTCTTATGTTCGTTATTTCGATGAACCATATTGACCGAAATTATGCAAGCCATTCTAGCAGTCTCCAATTTCAAAATTTTGCTGAAGAGCTCTTTATTTCCAGTCATTTCTTTGTTTCATTAATTCGTGCCGGCATCGTGTAAACACCCCAATCCGATATGATTTCATGTCGGATTCGCTTCGAGGCAGACAAATATCAAAACGAGTACAAATGCAAACAAATGCGCGCCAAAATATGAGCTGTCAAAGACAAAGATCAATCGTGGATTTTTCTCGTATTTTGTTAACAATCGGTGCTGCACTGCATATTAATGTCCTGCTAATACTTCAAGCTGTCAGCGAAAACAGGAGAAAAACTAATGCCATTTATCGGCCTCTAATGGATGCATCGTCGTAGCAGCAAAGTTTTTACCAGACCAGAAGATCAACGAAGATGACGAAGAGACTCTCCAAATGACTTTGGGGTTAGGCCAGGAAGGACCGGTACTTTTGCGGAAAAACGTTTTAAATAATGTTGTTGTCCTGGAGGAATGGAGAGGTTTTTCTTTCCCCTTGTCTGTCTTGCTTTTCTTTTCGGGAGGCATAATAAATTTGTTTGTTAGGCCTGTCAAATTAGGTTATAAATACATAGGTTACACATAGGTAATAAACAGTATCAACTATTATTTGTCATTCAAACTGTTTGTTCTTTCTTCTGTGTCCAACCGGACCTTCAACACAAAATCTTTGCCAGAAAACAAAGCAACTTGACAAAACATTTTGGCATACCAAAATTTGATGAACCAGGACCCTCGATGACCCAGGACCCAAATATGGTCATCTGCGGGTTTAGTGATCAAATTTTTAATGATCATGTCTTTAAATATTAGACAAAATATTAGACAAAGTCAACAGACTCTCAGCAGACTCTTCTTCTACCTAGAGCAGGGTTCATCAAAGATATACTTAATGGCAAAAACGCCGTTTTAAATTCCAAAAGTTATCGGGGTATGGTGGGTATGGTTGGGTAAGTTTCTGGAAACAAATTAAACCATTAAGAGATCTGCCAAATTAATAATGGAAAATAACATTTTGAAGAAGAAAATATGGAAAAATATTCCGGACCTTTCGTGGCACTTCAAATGTCACAGCCCTCTGCATCCTCCCAATAAACAAATTCCGAGTAATTGCCCAAGAGGGGGGGAGTACCATCTAACTTAGGTAAGGGGCCATGTCTGAGAAAATCTTGAGCTGACCCAAAAATATAATGGAATGAAAAATACCCGAAAATATGATAGTATGGTGCCTAATATGATGCAATTTTGCTGCCTATACCATCGTTTTATTAACATTTCTATGCTATTTCTTAATATTCTATCCAAAATTATAAGATTTTAAATTTTTAGAGCAAAATTTATAATTTTTGATGAAAAACTTTTTTCGATCCAAAAATTATTTCTGCAATCGAAATCCCAGACCCAAAAATAAAAGGCAGGCCTCCCTACCGAAGTCAGGTAATACTGCCCTCCGTGTGTAGCAGGTAACTCCAGCATATTCTATCAAAAAGCCGCAGTTTCCAATGGCACATCCCGTACCGGTATATATAGTAGTTACCCCCCCCTGTGCCACACCTCAAAGTATTATTACCTTAGAATTAAACAATAAAAAAGTACTCACCAACCACCTCAATATCACTAAGGTCTGAACTTGCAAACTGCAAAATGGAAGTGGAAAAAATCTCCTCCTTTTCTTCCACTTTGGAAGACTTGGCAAGCGAAACATCTTCAGCGCATGGTGAGAAATGAAACACGCATGTGGTCTTTTGCCATCCCAAGCTGCAAACTAGCACTCTTTAGAACAAACCGCAAATTTGCTATTTAAACATTTTTCAGGGCCACGCCCTTTAAACTCTTGAGGAACGCCCTAATCCGATAAGTGATGGGTAACGCCTTTAAACCAATAATACAAGAGTTTATTTAAACCAATAATACAAATAAATTGGTTAGTTAGATTTGAAGTCTTGGCCAAACGATCCAACACTTTCGCAAACATTTTCGCAGTAACAAATGCTTTTCAAAGTTGCAATTTAGCTAAGTTTAAATTACTTTTGGCAAACAACGAATTATTTAAATGCCGTGAACCGAAAAGTTGCAAAAATTGTAAAGAGAAGCTCAATCTTAACTGCCTGAACAGCACTAATAACTAACAAAGCTACCCAGTCACTACAAAAACGATGAATACGAGCTCACAAACCAATCCTAAGCAAAGCATCTGTAAATACTATTAGTTCATCGGAAGTTTGTGACTCAATTGTCATACGAAAATTCATAAAAAAAAACAGAGACTCTTAAGCGATTTCGCGAAAAGCAAGTTCACAAACCAATCCTTGTAAAAAGTATTCATATATAAATATACAAGAAACAAATCCAGAGCGGTTGACGTATTGTTGAGCAATATGTGGAGACCAGACAAACCATACTGTTTTTTCTCAAATCCTTCTGGAAGAAAGTTTCGGTATCTGTTTTAATATTATACTTTAGATGATACTTTAGTGCCAATGCTCGACTATGCAACGAGAAAAGCGTTAAATGACCGACAGACGATGTTAGAGTTTATAGTCAAAATTCAAAAAAGTAGACGACTTCCGCAGATCGACATCAGCGGTCTATATTTCGCAGATGACACCACATTAATTTCTAATGAAATCGAGCAGGACCGTGAACTTCTAGTAAGAATTGGAAATGAAGTAGCAGAGTTGGTCTACACCTTAAAAAAAAGAAAACAGAGTTGATGGCATTCAATTTTTCCGTAGCAACTGAACCAGAATTGAAAACACAAAGTGGGTCATCTCTGAAGAAAGTAGACAACCTAGCGTATCTCGTGCGTGGCTTAGTAGTAGCGAAAAAGATCTAAAAACGCGGAAAGGCATGGGTTGCTTGTCACAAGCTACGGAGAACATGGAATTACTACTAACATTTACAGACAGGTAGATTATATAATATGTCCAATTGATCGAAAACACATATTTTAAAATACGCGTTCCTATACTGGCAGTTTAGTGGATAGGGATCACCGCATAGTAATAACAGTTAGAATTAGATTTTGCCAAGATGATCAAACCACACTAAAATGATTACAATAAACACCTCAACAGCAATCAAATTAATTTAGATGATCAGAAACGATTCAAATACCTAGACAAGCTAGAAAAGAAACTTCAAGAAATAGAAAATGGTGAAATGAACTGGAATTATATCAAAATATGAAAGAGACAGTAGAATACGTAGTAGGATATAGAAAAGGAAACAAAAACAAAAGACCTAGAAATAAAGAAGTTGAAGTACTCTCAGAAAAGCAAAAAGAGCTGAGACTGAAATTAGCAGGATTTAATGACCCAGAAAACATTAATAAAAATTAAAGCAGAAAGAAATAAATTTCTTCATCAGATTAGGAAAATGCTTTTGAGTATTAAAGAAAGACAACTTGATGAGAAAGTAAAAGAGGTAGGCAAAGAAAAGGATACAACAAAAATGTTTATATCAGTAAGGGAACTGCCAAGGAAAAAAATTAAGAAAGCAGATGTAGAGGATGAGAATGAGAATGGGAAAATTGTGACAAATCCACAGAAAGTATAAAAAATCATTAATGATCATTTTCAAAAGCAATTCCTCAATGAAACAGAACAAAAGTTAGAACATGTTGTTGGAAATCCACGGAAATTTAACAATGAAATAACACTTAAAGAAGTTTAAAAGAACATACAAAAATTAAACAAAAATAGAGCAGATAAAGAATAGATGGTGAAACATGGGCCAGAAATTTTACATCAAGCTATAAAAATGACACTGAATAGTTGCTTTGTAGAACACTTAGAAATTGACATAGGAAAATGAATTATTACACCTATCAATAAACCAAATAAGACAAAAGGTCAAATTGCAAGCAGCAACTTTGAAACCAATTATCAGAAAGGTGCTATCAAACATAGTTTTGGAACGAACCAATGATAAAACTGAAAAACACTTGTGCATATACTGGGTGCGCCAAAAAAAAACATCTTTGACAAGCTACCAAAAATCATGTACTGCACGGATTAAACGGAAATTGTACTCGAAACATTTTTGAAATATATCGATAGATTGGATGTCATGTCATTTATTTTTGATTGAAAATTAAATATGGAATTTAAAAAAATGAACCCATTCTCGGGTAAATTTTTTAGAAACACACCCATTTTCAGGTGAATTTATTTAAAAACACACCCATTCTCAGGTAAAAGTTCTCAAAAAACATACCCATTCTCAGGTAAAATGAAGGAAAAAAGCACCCATTCCGGCCAAAAATCCCCACTACCCAAAATTTAAAGGGTGCCTCACCCCCCTGGTTGATAATCACCTTTAATTTTGACGAACAAGTGAAAAAACTCAGTAACGGAGCCGGTAGAAAAGTGGATGCACTAGCAAGAGTTACTCCTTACAAGGACGAAACAAAAAGAAAAAGGTGATTAAAACCTTATAACAAATAACTTCAGGGAGCATCACTAAACCGATGAGAAATAGAAAGCACATGAATTTGTGGGGATTCATTTTAAAAATTGAAAATTTTATACCTTTCATTATCCCTTTGCTCAATTATCAGGCATACCATATCACATATCACATGCTATTAATTTACAATGCTTGCCTAAACTCTTGGAACACTTTGAGATATCTCCATCGTTTTAAAAACATGATTGTCCGATTGTTGGACAGTCAGGCAATACAACAACATTGTTTTAGGGGCGGGGGTTTTGGACCAGATTGTAATGGTTGCGGAAAGTATGGTTGTACGATTATTTAGCAAAATTTAGAAGGTGTTGAAAGGGCTTTTGGCAAGCATTCCGTACAATATTTAATATGAAATATCTGAATATAAAAGTTAAGTAAAATTCTCCTTTCTATCTGTCTATGCTAATGTTTCATTTTAAAGGAGCAATTACCCCTATACCAGAGCCTCATATTTTGCAACTGTTTTATTTTTTGTATATATATAACTTATACATTTTTGCAACACAATGTTACATGTCAATTGAAATAAAAGGAATAAACATTTCAGAAGAACTTTCCATTTTGACATTAACTTAACAAATTTTTTATATTGTAGACAATTCCAAAAAGATGCAGCAAATTCAAATTTTTTGCCTGGTAATACTTGCCTCTTTCGTGCCATGTTTGAAAGGTAAGAGCAAATTTTAAAATTTCTCAAGGTCTAAAATTATATTCAAAGGGTTTTAATATTTTATGTTGTTTGTTGGTGCATTGTGTCGGGTTTATTTGTATGAACGCATGGTCTTACTCAGAGGCGAAACTAAAAAATATTTTTTTTTGGGGGGGGGGGGTACAACTTCAAAATTTGCCGACAAAAAGGGCCTGATTGCTAAAAACAAATTTCACTTCCACGTGACCAAATCTTCAACCTGCTCTAACACAATGCCAGTCGCGGACATGAGTATTTTTGCAACTGGTCACATATGTTTGGGGGCCTGGGGTACCCCCTGGGAAATTTTTCATGACCACGCCCTTCAGATTGGCTTAGAACGACTCCAATATATGTTTCATATCGATGATTGACCTCCACTTCAAGATAGGTTAAACATCTGACATTAAGGTTTAGCAAAATTTTAAAATTTGAGATTGCTGGAATGGCTGGAATGACTATCGAGCCTGTTTTTAGATTCTTATGACAAAAAAGGTTGAATTTTTTTAGCAAAATTATAATTTTAGACAATTAGATTGACTGTTTGGCTTCTACATTATATACATTAATAAACTATTGATGGGGAGTTGCTTTGCGAAATTTTTAAACTTAAGATTGCTAAATGCTGGCGTAGCTATTTCTAACACAGAATGGAAATGACAGAAACGGGGATTTCCCTGGGAAAAAAATTTGAAATGTAGAATGCTATATGGGCTGTCAAGTCATATTTTCTAACATGAATGCTTGTCGGCAAAATGCAAGCCGTGATCTTTTCCAGAAAACAATTGTGGATTTGTTGCTAATATGTTTGAAAAATCAGTGGTCCAATGACGACATATTTACAAAAAATTTCCTACAGAAAAATTCCTTCTTTGTTTGGGATATATCTTAATTTGCCGACAAAAGTTTGTTTGTGCCGACAGATAATGTATTGGGGAGTACAGCGCCCCCCCCCTATGGGGACGCTCCTGGTCTTACTATTTCTAACGGTGAAAACTCGAAAATATACCTGTTGTGAGTAAATGTAAATGTAAGATATACCTGTTGAAAAATGTAACTTTTCCAAAGATAAGCAAGAAATTTTTAATTCTAAAGTCTAAAAAAAAATATGTTAATATTAACTATATATACATATGTATATATATTTAATTATAAATATTAACGATAATAATGAGAGACGTTTTGATGTCATGTGGTTAAAATTTTGGCGGTTCAGAATATTTGCGCCAAAAAGACCAAGTGGACAATTTAGTGGCGATTGAATCTGACTGCTTGTTCAATTTTGGCTTCAAAACAACATTTCGTAGATTAGACAATCTGTTTTCCCTTTAATTTTGTGCAATATTTTGTACAAATTCTCGGGCTGCATTCCATGCTGCATTCCATCCAAAATATACCTGTTGAAAAATGTAACTTTTCCAAAGATAAGCAAGAAACTTTAGTTCTAAAGTCTAAAAGAAATATGTAAGGTACCAGGCCCCGAGCCACGTTTCTTTTAAAAATAGTGTAGTAGTGAGGTTGCTGCATGATTAGTTTTTGTTAATTTTTGTTTTGTGTTGAAATATTTGTGAAAAGGAAGATTTTCCTTTTATTTTCTCGCTTGCTTTGAGGGTTTTCTTCTACTCTGCCTAATACTTCTCTCAAATTTCTTTGGAGCAAACTTGAACCATTCTGGAATTCATCAGAGAATTTCTTTTAAGGCTCATCAAAACTGGAACCTAGGCCAGTGAACTAATTTCCTAAGTTACAGTGAGGGACAAATTAGAAGCAAGGCTGATGATCAGTTGAGGCGTTTAATGTATGGTTTTTGAAAAATAATGATAGGAATATATTATTCCGTTCTCCGTTTTATTCCCCCATTCTATTCCGGGTTCCTTTCCCATTTTCATTCCAGTTCCATCCCCGATCCATTCCCCGTTCCATTCCCCGTTCCATTCCACTTTTTACAGAAAGCCCGCCCAAAACCATTGATCGATATAAAATAAAAAAATTTGAAATTGGATCAACCACATTTTGCAGGTTTTCCTTATTAACTTGGCTGATTGATTAAAACGATAGTTTAGTATTATCCTCTATGTTATAACCTGGTTTCGGACAGCCTGTCCAAAAAAATACACTCAATGGCGTTGTTGGCATGGGAAAATGAATCTTATGCGAATTTGTAATTACGTTTTTTAACAAAAACTACCTTAAAGAAATCTGACTACCGCTTGAGTTGCATTAGCGTTAGTCTGGAGCCGCCACTGAGCTCTTTCAACTTAAATTTTTAGCTAAACCTGAGAATGACAGCAGAACTGTTGATACCTTAATTTAAAATGTTTCGTGCATTCTTGAACTAAACAAATGTATAAAAGTATTTACTCCTCTCCATTATATTTACTCCTCTCCATATTTTGCTGGGAATTTGATTATTACGGCAGGGCCAAAACGAGCCACATCAGGCAATCTAGCCAGTCAATCTAGCCAGTCAATCTAGCCACATTTAAATTTCTGACTTCGCCTACCCTAAAATATAGCTCCCTCTGCGCACCTGATCAGCTCTCGTTTTGTGGATGTGGGAATGGAAATGGAGAAGGTTGTCGTATCTTTTCTATGTCATCTTATTTCTTAAATAGCGTTTCAAACGAAAAAGGGCGTCCAGCTGAAGCTACACACAATGGAGCTTGTAACTTGTGTAAGCTTAGCCACTTCTTGCAGAAGATGGTTGACAATACCACTCCTGGAATGTCCCGAAAAAACTAAATTCATCAATGTAAAGTCAATCACTTCTGGGTAAACCTGCTTCAGAACTCACAGAAGTAGCATTAGCTGCATTTCTAGCTTCTGGACATCTATTTAATTTACTTGCCTGTACACTAAGGGCCTAAGTAAAGTGATTTAGTATGATGGCATATCCAGCTCTTACTATCTCTATGTACACTATGTCCACTAAGGACCTAAGTTCACTGATATATTATGCTGGTATATCCAGCTCTTCCAATCTCTATGTACACTTCAGAGTCTAAGCACACTGAAATACAATGCTCCCATATCACGAATTTTTTTTGAGAAATTTACCAAGTCACTCCGCCTCCTCCCTAGTATAGTATATACTTAAGGACCAGTCCCTTACGTGCGCGAAAAATCATATGGTCTTTTGATCTTCTAGTGATACGGCTTTGCTCAGCAGAATGGAAAAGTATACTAGCCAAGCACAAACTCGGAAAGCTCAAGTAACGAGAAGTAATTCATGTCTTTGAAAAGGTTTAGAAAGATCACCCGAATGTTTTGCATGAAAATGGTTGCTAAATTAAGTCAAAATTCAGTTGGTGAATTTGAAAAATGTGCTCTTGGTCA
>JAYJMH010051303.1:0-13547 GCA_036873815.1 Phacellophora camtschatica | reverse complement strand
AATGGGCCACAATGGAAGAACTGGAGAAAGTAATTCCTTATCAACTTCCGCGTTATAAAGAAGTTCTAACTAAATGCAAGAGTTACCCACTTGTGTCAGTTACTGGTCCTGATTTGACATTTGCAACCCGTTTTGTTGGGGTTCACCTTTTTACTAGAGTGAAAGGATCACGGCCGATGACCTATCAATATTTAACAATTGGAATGTTTGAAAAAACTAAAGAAAACAGTGGATTTGTTGACCAAACCAAGTTCAAGATAGCAGAGCAGTACACATTTGACTCCTTGATTTTTGATGAGACGAGCACACGAAGTCTTGACGAACATATCCTAAATGCTAGACCGTTGTTGAACCCACGCTGTGAATACATTCTCGCTACAAGGAATGGAACTCGATTTACAAAATTTAGCAATCTGATGTCAGAGCTCGTGTTTCAGGCAGTTGGCAAGTACGTTCTTCCGACAAGATATCGCCAAATATTTGAGACTGAAAGCGCCCGAAGACTAACATTTAAAGAACAAGATGTTATAAGCCGAGACCAAAAACAGAAACAGAGCTCTCGTGAAATAGCAATGAATGCGTGACAGCCATGAAAAAACTACAAAATAAAGACGTCGACAAAAAACTCAGAAGAACAATTCTTGAAAGCGATAACAGTGATTCTGATTCAATGGACAGAATGCTAAGGGTGATTCTGCGTGTGTGTGAAAAGAACAACTTTCCATAAAAGTCCAAAAGAAGGACAAGGAGAAAAATAGATCTGTCTTACATGCTATAATTAATTACCAACAACCAATTCGCCAGTCTGCTGAATTGAAAGCTAAACCGATACTTAATGGTAGAGTGCCCTTTACCTCCGATGAAGATAAATCTTTCAGGCAACGTTTGCGGATCTATGGCTATGGAAAGTGGAGCTGCATGCTGCGAGATACTAGGTTAAAATTTCATACTAAAAGGTCAGCTGATTCACTTAAAAAACGTGCATAAATACTTGCAAGAAAATAATGAAACTAAAATTTAATAAAATGAGCTTTTTCTTAAAACATTAATAAATTTATTGTAATGATAGTGAGTTTATTGTACTTGGGCACAATTTTGCATTTTCATTGCCTGCTGTCTGTGTTTTAAGAAATATATCAGTAAGCTTTGATCTAATGACGTAATGGTACCGCAAAATGAAACTGGTACTTGTACTTACAATGGTTAAAAATTTTTATCACAGTACACTTTGATCTAATGACGAAATGGTACTGTAGAATGGTGCTGGTACTTATACACTGGTTTAAAAGTTTTATCACAGTACACTTTGAAATGATGACGTTGTGATACTGCAAAATGGTACTGTAAGAAAGTTTTTTAACTATTTTAAGTACTAGCACCAGCACCATTTCGCAGTACCACTACGTCCTCATTTAAAATTGTACTGCTATAAATGTTTTATACCTTGTAAGTACTAGTACCAGCACCATTTCGCAGTACCACTACGTCATTGTTTCAAGTGTATTGATTTTTCATAATGTAGGCAGAAGAGAAAGAAAAATATCAAAGTGCATTTAGTACAATAACATTTCTAAGTTTACAACAATCTACAACTCTATTTCTTTGTGAATATCATGCAAATTGTTAGTTTTACAGTTTCGGTTTTTTTTTGACCAGGAATAATTCCTTCCAAGCATGTATCGCAAAGACACGAGTCTTTGTGGTCTTCCTTCTCCATTCTGCATTCTTTCGCTTGGCGAATCTTGGCAGCTGCAATCTGTATCATGCTCCTCGTATTCGGCTGAATCAACTCATTCTTTGTAATTCCTGGCTTTACTTTTTACAACAGGAATTGAATTTTTACAGCAGTTGGTAATAAATCTAATAGATTCTCCAAAGCAGTGTATTCCATGACATCATGTATGGTCCAGTCGTTTTCGCTGTATCCCACGAGACGTTCCCCAAATTCATCTTTTTTAATGCAGTAATTGCAGCCTATCTCCAGAAAGTGCGTGTATCTTTGGCAGTTTGTTTGTTAGAATTGCCACTGATGGTGGATGAGAGATCTTAAGATTGGATTCGTACTTGGAGCTGACAATCGTGCCATTTTTTATGCTTTCCACAGTCTCGATGTCAAGTTTGTCCCCCTGTGCTCTGGTGACATCAAATCCTGCAACTGGATTGTTATTAAACGCAAAGGCCACGTCTGCAGCTTTTGAGGACGTAAAGACAGCTGCGTTCTCCATTAATGCCAGATATTTGGCGAAAAAGACTTTCCGATTCCTCCGTAGTCATCAACAACTGTCAATATTTGCCTGTCATTATGTTGTTTTAATATTTCCAAAACTACTAGCTGCCAACATTGGAGTTTTGTTTTTTCAAATTTAGTCTTCATTATTTCTTGATGATCTGCGGCTATCATTCGATCATTTGTCCTTTTTATTTTGTCATAATTAACCCAACATTTGCTTCCATATGCTTGAGACACTTCATTCACTGATCGAATGGACATTTCGCCTGCCATTTCCTCGATGCCCCCCCCCCTCTGTTTCCCCGTCTTCTTTACCCTTTGATCCCTCCATCATATCTTTTAACCTTCAAAATGTTCTCTTTTTTTCCCTTTGCTTGGTTTTAATTCTGGTGCAGTCAAGTCTTCGCGATCCCATAATTTTTTAAAGTGGACATTCTTTTCCACGTTGTCAATTCAATGTAGCCTCTAGCTGTTATTTTCTTCTTTCCCATGAATTACGTATCTGAATTTCTCATCGTCAAATAAAATTTCCAGGTGCTCTTTGTCTTCTTTCTTAACGTCAGTTGTCACAAATTCCCACCTAACCAGTGCTGGGGGGCGAGACGACATTTCAAATCATTAGATTCAAGCGATTGAACTAATAAAAGCTATTCTGGATATATATAGAAGAACGGAGAAAAAAGACGATCTGGATAATTTAATTTGTTAAATATATTCTCAACGCGTTTCGGCAAATCGAGCCTTCATCAGGAGAATGTTTTAAAATGTCCAATGTTTTGCTTTGTATACATATTGTTGAGCTAATGTTACGTCAAATTGAACTTCAGTCAGATAAGATCAGATAAGTCTGAATAATGTTAACTGTCGGTTTACTACAAAGGAGAACGATGAAGTAAAATGAACAAATATTGTATCAAAACCTTTGAAAATTTATTTTGTTATTTTAATAATGGATTAGTTAATTTTGTGTTCAGTCCTAGTGGGTGAATGGTTTGTAAGTGAACCATCCAAGCAGCGTCGCGCTTTTCAAAAACTTGTTTCGCATCGTCGCGATCTGTCTGTTCGATTTTTGTGATGATGGTATATATGGTATCATGTTTGAAGTTGTTGTTGGGTAGTACAAAAATGTTTTTCAACATGAAGGATTTTATCCTCTTCACAGTTTTCGATACGAGAGCGATAATTATTGAGGCAAATGTTAAATTGCCATTCGGATTTTACAACATATTGCAGTTTACATAGTTTACATTCAAGGTGATAGATCACAAATTTACTTTTACAATGAATGTCGTGAAATATTTTATATGTTCTGTTTGTGGATGTGCTTATAAATTTATTCATTTTAACATTAATTCATCTATATATTTAATATTAATATAATATTAAAACGTTCTAAAACTAAAACCTTTTCAAGTCAACAGGAAGAATTTATGAAATGACGAACTAAAGCAGGTACCAAAACAACGAATTTCTACCAGATAATAGCACTTTGAAATCAACGTAAATAGTCACCTGGAATCCTTTGTACTTTATAAGTTCTTTCAATCGATCCACAATGAAGAAGTCATTATCGTCATCATAATAACCAATATCTCCTGAATAGAACCAGCCATCTTCCGAGATACATCCTGCAGTGGCTTTTACGTTATTCAAGTAACCTGGAACGAAAATACTACTTAATACGAAGCTTTAAGTAGTATTTTCAAAAGAACATGTGTGGTTGCGGATCATTTTATATTTTAAACCAAATCTAGATGTTTCAACATAAAATAGAAAACTTTTCCAATTCAGACCTGTCGCAAATTTAAAGCCGCGTGGTTGATAAGAATTCAAATTGTGTGGAATATAAAATAGAAACCAGAAGTGAACAAACTAATCAAAAGAATCTAACTCGACAAGGAAAGCAGTGTCTATTCCTTCCCCTCTAGTCAGAGAAGAAAACTAGCAATTAGTCATGACAATATTTATGATATTTACCTTCAATTGTTTTGAATACGTCCTTATTGCTGATAAGCATTTAAATAGAACCAAAAATGCATAAGATTTATAATAATATTTTTATATACATACACATAAACCAAATGAATAATTTATCAAATTAATGGATACCTTTCATAACATGAGGACCTCTGATAGCAACTTCTCCTTTCTCGTAAGGACCAAGTATTTTTCCACTTTCAATATCAACAATCTAAAATGAACAATTGCAAAATGTTCAAAAATTACTTTTAAAAAGAATGCTGTCGCAAGTAAACATATTTGCTTAGGTCTAAATATAGATAAAATGAACATCTTAGGTATGATTGGAAACTACACTGTTAATTACTAAATCATGAAACCATAGTTTTTCAGATGTTAAGCTATCAAAAAAACAAATTTAAAACAAATCTATCCCCTGTAGGATATCTCATAAAATGCGTAGCAATTCTTATTGCATCACAACTTCTTTTTCCTCATTTGAATCAATGAAAAATTCATAAATCTCTACACCAAGCACTCCCTCCTGTATGCCTATGACCCAAGTTCCCTAATATGACCCCCATAATAGGGTTAACAAAAGGATTGCTTTGCTACCTAACCGCTCTTCCTTGAACAAAATAGGCATAAATTCTTAGGACAACCTGTAGATGTCAATAATATTTGAAATTTATGTATGAAAACGATGAAAACAATAAAATATTGCTGTCCACAGAAGTCATTCTTAAAAAATTTAACATACTCTGTTTATGTTGATGAAAACAATCATGAACTAGCCATTTGAGAATCTCATTAATCTCATTAATAAAAAATGGTACCTTTATTTCAGAGTTTGGTACAGGCTTGCCAATAGATCCTATTTTGATTTGATCGCCAGGCGTTAATGTGGCAACAGGACTTGTTTCAGTTAGTCCATAACCTGGAGAACATAGAAACAATCGATAAAACTCAAATTTAAGTGTGAAGAGTAACAAAGAAACGCATTCAATCAAAGCAAGTAACAGAAACAAATTTTACACTCCTTATTATAACCAAAATTATCGGAAATAGCCGCAAGTAACATTATAACCAAAATTAAGCTGAAGTTCACATTAATGAGCCAATATACTTTTTAGAACGCTCATGAAAACTGAGATAATAAAATAAATTGACTTTTTATTCCCAAGATGATAACGTGAGGAGACAAAGTGTGATTGCCATCAGCACGAGGCTGAACTGTCAATTTTGGTCAAGGTTTTTAAGAGCTTTTGGGGGGTTTTGCAGGAAAATTCTCAGAAATTTTTTCTCAGAAATCAAGTAACAAGTGACCAATATTGACAAAATAAATTTTTATAACAAGTTGCCATCTTAGCAACACACCTGTAGTAAAATTTACGGAATTAAAATGAATAACCGTGAAATTCAAGACTCGCAAACGAAACCTTTTTTACCCACCCGGTACAAACGAAAAAAGACATGGAACTTGACCAACTAACCAAGAATGAAACATCAAGTTTCTGAATAAAGACGCCCTTTTTTGGTTTTTTCTCTTTCAAAAGAAATTTGAGAAAAGCAAGATTCAGTTCCTATTATAGTAAAAATCACACACTTCGCGTGAATAATGTTAAAAGTGACAATAAATAAATGATAAAAATGTAACGTGGACAGTGCTCGTCTTGGCAATTTAATCTTACAAAACGGTGAAAAAAGTGAAGCCATAAGCCCGAGCCATAAGCAAAAAATACTTAAATATCATATGACCGAACATTTGTATTTCATAATACGAAGGAATTTCTGACGAGAAGAAGCTAGCATTTTCGGATTTTAGATATCTTTTCTAGATTTTGAAATATTAAAGGTTGAAGGTGACGTGTTCATTGTGAATAGTGTCCCTGAATTAGGAAAAAACTTTTCATAATTTCTGACGTTATTAAATTGAGTTGTGGAAATGACAAAATATAAAATCAATGATTACTCAAAAACAACTGCGAAAAAAAATTGAAAATTGCATAGACAACAAATAAATAGAAATCTACATTTTTTTACCAAGATATTTCGCCATAGTTACCAGACCTCTGAAATGAAAATTCAAAAGATCTCAATATTTAGTGAATTTTAGTGATTTAAACAGAAGATCTCAATATTGATGTTTATTCGACATATTTTTACAGATTTTTATTTAATAAAACATTTCCAACAGAAAACGACATAAAATTAAACTACTTAAAACAATCAAAGGAGTCTAATAACTAATTCGTTTTTGTTGCAACAATATGCGAATTGTCAAGAGTTTGTTCACTGCTTAATTTTTTTTGTTGCAAATTTTCATTGACTTTGCTTCTGTAATTTTTGAGTAATCGATGATTTTATGCTTCGTTCTTTCACAACACAAACAAACACATTACGTCGCAAATCCTTAAATTCTCTTATTTTTACGGATCGGGAATTCGAATACTGAGGTTTCAACTCCATAATATCTCCTCATAAGAGATATTAAGATACGGAAAACTTTCAAAGACATATTGTTTGAAGGTTTTTAAATAATAAAATAAACTTTTTCGCGCCTTGGCACTTTTAAAATATACACAATTTTCTTCCAATACTCCAACTCACCTTGCAAAACAGTGATCTTTTTCTCGAATTTCTCGTCAAAACGTTTCCAGAGATCTTCTCCGAACGGTGCAGCTCCTGTTGTGATAACCTTAAGAGAGCTGATGTCAAACTTTGAAACCTCAGGAGATTTCGCAAGAAACAACAGCAATGGTGGAACAAGGCTTGCATAGTCAACCTAAAATGCACAATTAGATTAACAGATAACACAATTAGACTACCTTACACAATCGGTTAGATATAAAAAAATCCTTCATTGTAAACAATTTGGCGTTGACAAGATCAAACATAGCCTTTAACAAATCCTTCAAATAAAGACGTGGGTTTCCATTTTTTATTCCTCGATTATTTTTTCAGTTTTATAATTCTGATGCAGGTATACGAAAAATATTCAGTCTCGTTGAAATTGATTAAGATCACAACAAACGGCTATGGCTCGCTATTCTGCAAAATATCATAAAAAGGCAGCACCTAATATTATTTCTTCTTAAACAATACTTACAAAAAGACCAAATGTATATACGCATTACCCAAAAAATGTAAAATTTGTATGCAACAGCAAAAATCTAAAATATGGTCAGCTCTACAACTGAAATTATTCTGATAGTATCTAAAATTATGTTGAGTTCAAAAACAAAATAATTCGATGTCTGCAACATCAAAAAAGATTTTGTTTGAAACACATTTGTTATAACTTAATAATTGAAAAAGGCCAAGCATATACAAGCACGCTGGTAAAAGTTTGGCAAAAGACAGTAAACCTGGCTATTATGCAGAGATAAATAATAGTATAAAAGAAAAAACAACAATTGATACCTTATTTTCTTGGATGGTACTTAGAAATGTTTCGGGCTCAAATCTCGGCAATGAAATAGATGTAGTTCCTTGATGCATTCCACTCAACAAAATTGTCACCAAACCATAAATGTGAAAATAAGGAAGAATGCCAAGCACTATTTCCCGGGGGATAATTTCAAATATCCTCTCGAATTGAATCAGGTTGGAAACAATGTTATGATGTGTTAACATAACTCCTTTCGGGACACCCGTAGTTCCGCTCGAATACGGCAAAAAAGCACAGTTTTCTTTCGTGTTTAGCTTGTATGAATTATTCTTAAAACAATCTGCACCATCAGCATTAACATCAGCCCAATTTATAACCCCATGTCGTTTGCTTTCATCCTCTCCCAACAAAATAATATGCTTGACACCAGTTTCTTCGGCTGCTTCTAGCGCTATATCGAGAAGGGATTTTATTGTGACGATAACCTTTGCCTTAGAGTCCTCTATTTGCTTGACAACTTCGTGTCGTGTGTACAATGGGTTCATTGTTGAAACACAACAGCCAATACCAAGTGTGCCAAGAACAACGGGTGAATACTCAATGCAATTTGGAGCATACAAAACAACCTTATCATCAAAACCAAGGCCACATTTAGCAAGGACAGAACCAAATTTCTTCGATTGTTGACTTATTGCTTCATATGTGTAACTTCCTCCATGAATTCCATCAGACTGTAATCGATAAACAATCAAGCAAGTATTAATGAATTTAAAATGTTTTGTACATAAATTAATAATCCCAAGATAATGATAAACAAAACGTATCGGGAATACCCCTCTTCGTTACTGATGAAGGGTTATGCCCGATATGTGTAGTCATAGTATCATTATCTTGGCATTATTATTTTATTTACAAAGAATTTGATATTTATTTGCTGACTACTGCCACACTTCGCAATCTCATGATTATTATTACGTAAGTATTAATAAGTATACAAAATGACGTGTTGAGATTTGAGATGCCAGGTACCGGTGTATATACCTTAAAATGGGTGTAACTTTGAATTAACTTTAACTTAAAAAATAATGGCATTTTCATCGTTATACTACAAAATCTAGGTCCTAAATTTGATAAGTATTTTCATACAGAAGAGTGGTAGATGAGCGAATACTATTTTAAATTTTCTTCCTCTAAGGATTGAAATAAAACACAGGGATGAGTTGTTTTCATGACCGTTACTGTGTATACTACGCAACAGTTATCCAGGTTTACAAAAAGTCGGTCGCAGATTTATATATTGGTTTTAATATTTTATCTTTCCAGTAACTAAGTCATTTTTACAGATTTTCTAGACATCTTGGTGTTGAAAACGTCACACATCCACCTTTCATCTAAATTTATTGCTAGGTAACAGGCTACCAACACTAAGCGAATGGCCAATCATGTCGCCTTGACTCTTGAGTGTAGAGAACATTTATCTTTTAGGATTTGGCAGGGAAAGTTTAAATTATGAGTGTTTAACGGAAAAATCTTTCACCTAATTTTAAAATTAACATTTTTTTAACTTTAAATTCCATTAATCAAAATTCAAGACCTTTTATTCCTGTTTGTTTGTTCAGAAAAGACCCACCAACCACCATCAGTAGCAAACAGTTACGTTCATATCACTATCATTCTCAATGAACATCATATAAAATGTAAAATTTAAACTAATGATTATTTTGAAGAAACTCTGGCAAAATTATTGACGATGATGTTGTTTCAATCCATGAACGTATTTCAAAATGTGACACTTCGTGTTGTGGTTTGCACAACCACAACGTCTCCAGCGTCGTGATTAGGTCCCTTGGCTTGCATATTTTCAAATGTAAACCAAATCTATTGAAATTGCATACTGAAGTGAAGACAATACAGTATTGCCTCGGTCCTTCGGACCGAAAAGCAAAGCATAAGCAAAGCAGTCCGTCTTGCCATGCTTAGTAGGGGCACATACAAATACATCTTCCACATACATACATACATCTTGCCATGGAGAACTTCATTGTAAACGGCTGCGTGAAAACTTTTAAACTTTATTATGTTTCTTCTCATGAGCTCTGACGAAGGAATCAGCCATTTTTCAAATAATGCACAAGCTGCAGCCAGAGTAAAAATTAAAAAAAGAACCCAGACCATCCTCACTTTCACCAAAAACAAAAACAACTTAATTCAAATAAATTTCATTGGCAGATAAAACAATAAATATTGTTACTTTCTGAAATGCTCGACTGTGATTGGGACGCCGAGATCTCAGATCTTTGTCCAATTTTTGAAAGTTATGAAACCAGTCCCTCATTGAAGCTGGCTATCAGCAACAACAACAGCGAAAATTGAGGGACTGTGTAGCCAGTCTAGTTAATGAGTTAAATAATGGAATTGCTCCCTACCAGTACTGCCAGTGTCAGAGAGGTTTGCTCCGTTGTTTATTTTTTGAAGGCTACAAACATTAAATAAAACGAATATGGCGGAAGTTGCAACGAACAAAATATAAACAAGTAAATATTTTCTTCCTACCAACGCATCCAATTTTTCCCGACATGACTGATACGAAATTCGAACATAATAATACATTTTCTATCAATTTAAACGATGTGTAGTCAGCCAGGTTTGCAAGACAAGCCAGCGATAACCAAGGGTGCAAGAGGAGTTTGAAATCCTTTGACAAAATTCAAGAAATTTTAAATCCCCATAGATGCGCAGGCGCAAAGTGCTCTTAGATCAGCAAGACAAACATTTTCCCTCTATGCTATATGAATAAAGAGGTAACGGGAAGAAGTACATAATTATAAAAGAACAAATTTTGTGGTATTCAGATATGCTACAAAATGTCATTCAAAACAATGATATTAACTTACAACTGCAGTTTTCCTTGCAAGTTTGTCAAAGTTTTCAGTGATGTAATCATAGACAGAAGTGTTTTCTGGAATGTGTTGTTGAACACTGCTTCTTACAACATTATCTTCCCCTCGAACAGCATTGTTCCAGCTTTTCGAAATTGCTGAAGAATTCCAAAGCCTGCAAATCACCATTTTCGAATTTTTGATTTGTTGTAATTTCAGCAGACATTTTGACGTCATCTTTTCTGAAAAACAATAAATAATGAAGATGTAATTTCTTACGGAGCCATACGAGAGCCCTTGTTGAGCTCGTGGGCTTTTTTCTTCGCATCTCCTCCGCAATAACGAAACTAAGGGCCTGGTGTAGTCTGGCTAGCCTCAGACTAGACTTACTACAATTGTCGTAGTTTTGTAAGGCTATACTACGACTCATAGCCTTCTAGTAAAAAAAACTGGCCATATTTTTAACAAAAATCGTTCTCAAAAAAGACGATCCTTAAATTGCTGAAGTAATTGACACGTTCGTCGCCTAAGAACATTGGACTGTTTTTTTCTTCTGACAAAACACTGAATTAAAATGAAGAAAGAAAGTTGATATTTTGATAAAAAGAAGAAAGTAGATATTCTGTTTTTTTATATTGTTGCGCCACAGACTAATCAAATAACAGCGAAGGGATCAATCGTAATTTGATATCTCTGTTTTGACTTTTGTTTTGTTCAGTTTGGCCTGACTGAAAAAGTGCACTTAGGTATCAAAGTATTCCGTTCAAAATTGTTTCCTGCCCTCCCACAAAAACACAATAAGGGTTTCTTGTCTCACCAACTTCGAATTTGACAAAAAAAAACATCGCAAAAATTTTTCTGTTTATCTTGTTGATATTGCCTTTTTAAATAGAAATAAATTATTTAAAGCGGATCAAACATGTTGCGAACAAGAGAGTTAAAAAGCCATCCTCGTAAATTTGGATGAATCAAACCTTTCCTTGAACAAAATTAGAACATTTTGATGGTGTAGTATGCCTATTTCACTGACTATTCTTAACTGGAAAGCAAGAGTTGTGGCTACACGTAATTCAACCTATTTGCTTACTGAAAATATCGGATATTTTGAAATTTGGTTTTCAGACAGAGCTTGTTGTGCAACGGATAGAAAATAATATTCATGTAATTGCAATCTCCTATTTATCAGATTTTGTAAATTGAAAGTTGCAGAAAAGACTTTTTACCTAACTTCAAAACGGTAGAAATTCGTGTAAAATAGTAAAATCGACATGAAAAATTACTCACCGCGTCAAGTACAGGAATCCTTTTCACCCACCGTAATAAATAAACACCATAAATTGCCTAGAACGTTTGTCTGTTCTTTCTTCTTTTTATAAAATCTAACTTCTCAGACAAATGAGCAAAGATCTCGCCAAATTTTGAAATTCCATTCACTGGAAGGGTTTCATTTCTCTCAATTTGCGACGGCGGCTTTTTCTCTCCCCTTGTTCCGAGCTTTTTTTAGGAATTTTTTACGATTTTACACAAATTTCTACCGTTTTGAAAGTTAAGTAAAAAGTCTCTTCTGCAACTTTCAATTTACAAAATCTGATAAATAAGAGAGTGCAATTCCATGAATAATATTTTCTATCCGTTGCACAACAAGCTCTGTCTAAAAACCAAATTTCAAAATATCCGATGTTTTCAGTAAGCAAAAAAGTTGAATTACGCGTAGTCACAACTTTTGCTTTCCAGTTAAGAATTCAATTAAAAGGTCAGTTTGTTTTCAGTATGCGTTGAAAAACCTAATTTATCAGAAAAATAGGCATACTACACCATCAAAATTTTTTAATTTTGTTCAATGAAAGGTTTGATTCTTCCAAATTTACGAGGATGGCTTTTTCACTCTCTTGCTCGCAACATGTTTGATCCGCTTTAAAGTTTCATGAATAAAAAAATTGTTAAAAGTTAAATAATTTATTTCTGTTTAAAAAGGCAATATCAGAAAGATAAACAGAGGAATTTTTGTGATATTTTTTTAGTCAAATTCGATGCTGGTGAGACAAGAAAACCCTTATTGTGTTTTTGTGGGAGGGCAGGAAAGCCGCCACAATTTTTAACCGAATCTGACCAAAACTTACGATTGATCACTTCGATGTTATTTGGTTAGGCGCAACATTAGAAAAAACAAAATATATACTTTCTTCTTTTTTATGAAAATATCTACTTTCTTTCTTCTTTTCAATTCAGTGTGGTGTCAGAAGAAAAAATAGTCTAAGGTTCCTGGGCAACGAATGCGTTAATTACTTCAGTCCGCAATTTAGGCATCTATTTTTGTCAAAAATAGGGCCAGTTTTTATACTAGTAAGCTATGAGTCGTATTATGCTTTCATGATACGACGATTGTAGTAAGTCTAGCCTCGGGCAATGTATATACCTATAAAGCTTTTTATGCAACAGCATGGTATCTACTTTTTTATGGTGGCTGATAGTAGGGCCAAAATTGTTTTTGTTTATAAGTATGGAGGGCAGGAACATGTTTATGGGGGAAAATATTTTTTCCACGGGCCATGAAAATTATAAATTTTGCATGGTCCCTAAGCAATAGCATTAACTATGGAGGCCTTTCTTATGAAAATGATTATGAAATTGCTGATGTTCTAAACTCTTACTGGCACAATTGGCAGCAAAATATCTGCAAAAATTAAAGAAAGCGATTCACATTTTCTGATTATCTTCCTCAGCGAACTGAGAATTCTTACTACCTCGGTGCAACAGATGAATATGAAGTTCTCGATGAGATAAATAAATTGCAACCGAAAGAGGCGGCAGGG
Source organism: Phacellophora camtschatica (assembly GCA_036873815.1). NCBI lineage: Eukaryota > Metazoa > Cnidaria > Scyphozoa > Semaeostomeae > Ulmaridae > Phacellophora > Phacellophora camtschatica. The sequence continues at coordinate 275 of JAYJMH010051303.1, read as the reverse complement.
CACAATCAAATAAAACCTTCCATTATCAAAGCTTCATATCCATATCCAATAAAACCATTGACTTTCATCTACGATCGATCCTTTGAAACTAACATGGTACCCGATATTATAGTACCCGATGATTCGATTCTGCAACATAAACTTTATCATTATCAGAGACGTAGGAAACATTTGAATAGTGGAGGGGGGGGGCACAAAATTTGAAGGGCACTTTGACCACACCCAGTTCTTTTATGACCACGCCCTAAACACCTCTCCCTCATTTCTGTTTGTAG
>JAYJMH010051292.1:0-13547 GCA_036873815.1 Phacellophora camtschatica | reverse complement strand
GAAATTCCTGGATATTGCAATTATTGTAATTTTCAAAGTCTCAAAGCAAAAACTGGAGTATAAAGTGTGCCGTGTGCAAAAAGTCCCATACGCTTTTTACATTAGTAAACTTCTAAAGGTAACCTAGATCTCAGCGATCATTGTATTTCGTATTATTGTATCATGCTTGGCTTTGTGGACTAAAGCTAAGAAATTGTATCTCGTGGAATTTTATATAACTGAACTTAGCGCATTCCTTAACATACTTTTGCTTCGAGGCCTTCTATTATTATTCTTATTATTGCAGAAAATTGCATTACCTAATAGCAAGGTACCTATAGGAACTAAAAACATAAACTAACTAAAATAAAAATAATTTTAAAATAAACAACAGCGACAGTAACATAAACATGGTAAATGTAGATATCTGAAGCTTCTGGGCTTATAAAAAGCGTGTTTCGACGTCACCGACATAGAAAAATATCGTATAACCGCCCCCTCGCAAAAATATCGTATGACCGCGCTTCTAGACGCTTCTATCTCTGAGGGTCGTACATGGGGTGGTCATGTTCCGGTGTTCCTTCCTAAATATGCTCATGTTCCCGTGTTCCCTTGTAAAATTTAAAATGTTCCCTGGAATCTACATAGTAACATTTTTCAAAGCACTAATCGTCTTTTTCGTATCTTTCGTATAAAAAACCTGTTACATCATTCCTACATAAATTATATTGGTTTCTTTCATAAGTCAATTATATAACGCTTAAGTTGATGGCTTAAATAACAAAACAGACTAACTTCGACAACTTTGTAATTGCTCCCTGATTCCTGGATGAACTTGATGTTCCTTTTTTCACTCCTAATTTTCCAGCAGTTTCCACGTTCCCTGCTAAAAAAAAAGCCCATGTTCCCCTGTTCGCTGGTACCCCTGTACGACCCTCGTCTCTTTTTCAGAAGGTATTTTCAGGAAGACTGTAAGTGGTGAGTACTAAACACTCAAGAGGGATAATTTAAATAATTTGCATGATTTGGATAACTTGAAATTCACTTTTAACATTTGTCAAGTATGTAGCTTTTAACATTTGTCAAGTACTTCGATTTCAGTCTGGTTATATTCAATCCTGGTTATATGACAAAATTATGCGAGTGAAAATACCAAATCCTTGGTTCGGTTCTAATCCTTTTAATATTAGCTAAGCCAAAAATATTTATTGTACAGGATGTTACAAATGAAACAATCTATATTTATTTCTTGGCTGTTTTCAATCTTGCCATGTACCAAAGCCATATAGTAGCTTTAATTTGTGTTTCAGGTCAACTATTAACGTTGTCCGTTCTTAAATTCAATATAACATTATGTATATATAACAATAGCTACTCTTGGGTAACTAATTTTGGCGATGATAAAGACAATTTATGCATTCGCCACTTCAATTTTTGACATATAACGCCTTGCATTTAGTTTGTCATCCTGAATAAGACGCGTTGAGTATCGAAAATATTTTCGCATATAGCGAATATCAACATAACTCATCAACCAAAATATCAACATAACTCTGTTTTAATTTATGCAACAAGTCTGGCAAGCAATAATTTTTCAAATACTTATAAGAACGAGAACCTATAATGTCCAACCAAATTCTTCAAACAAACGCTGATAATGATGTTGCTGCATACAAGCAACGAACGACCTTGGGACACTTAGAGAATTTCCATTGAATGCAGGGTATTTGCTTCTGATGCATGCTATTTTTAAATGGAAATGAACATTTTGTGGCGCTTGTGTCCAATTTATCTGGCCTGTTTCCCTGTCTCTATAGCTTCTAAAGTCGCGATGAACGACCACCATATCATCAGGACCGGATATCGGAGGATTAGGTATGGCTAATCCACAGCCGTAACATCTTGAAACCGTTGTACCTGGAAGCCATTTTAAACAAAAGGGTGCCATGTCTGATGGAGAACCGCACTCCGGCTGTATGGGAGGTCTTCCTGCTGTTCCTCTCTGACAAGCATCTAGACCCTGAAAAATCGTAAAACGTGGTCACTTAACATTCATCCGCTGGATGATTATCCCGATCATTGCGACAACGGCTTACCCCATTCGTCAACCTAAGCTAAGGAAACATTGTTGTCAGTAATGGTCAGAATAATCCTCCAATCTGAACCAGGCTTAAAGAAAAGGAAAGACAAAAGCTGTCGTCTAAAAATAACTTGCAACCCATTTCAGTATCACACGCGCCAATTCGATACCAAGCCATGCATAAAAAATGAACCAACCTTGAGGATATAAGATAAATAATTTACAAGTGAACGGGTACAGTTTTGTATTTTTTGCGTGTGAAGAATGGAAGGTACCTATTTTGCTTCCCTTTTTGTAAATGTCATTCCTAATGACGACCTGAAATAACTGTGGCAGCAACAAGGCTGAAACTTTAAGTAAAATCATCGGAATGACCTGTTCTATGCGCTTTTTCTACACCAAAACGTTATATAAAAGAAAGAGTACTCATAAATTAGAAGACTTATTAATCAGTGTTATATATACATCTTTTGCAATAGTGTGTAATATGACACTGACACACTGACATAGCACTGATTAGTATAACATGAAATAACTAACGTTGAGACCATTGGAATTAAAAACTTACCATAGGCGGCGGAATTAACATTTAAAAAGTGTGGTTTAACTGTGCATCGGGTCGATATTGCTGAAACATTGGAGTCTGTGGCTGCTCGTGATTTTCACATCTTTTTGGTTGACCAGAGGGAAATAACATTCCTTCATCAAGCATGTCTGCATACGATCCAATTTCTGCGTTCTTGGCATTAGTCCGTTTTCTTGGCTGGGTTTTTTGCCTGCTGTCTTGGGGCCACCTTGCAGTGCCATATCAGTCATGGAAGGGCCCTTTTTGGTTCGTTTATACCATGCAATAAACTCGCTGAGTGTGCCTCGTCGACATGCAACTGCAATGATATGTTCACATTTTCCTGTGCTACTGTTTTTGCACATGCGATCGCACTTTATTGACGCTCCTTTGCCGGGTACTACACTGAATACTTTGTTTGAATGTCCAGCAACAACAAATGCTCCATTCTCTGCTCCTGGCTGTGGAACGACGAGACTTGGATCTGAAAGTAAATCACTTGCTTTATCGAACATCGTTTTCAAAATGGCAACTGGTACTGTTTTTATTCCAGTTTCTTCAGCAGTTACTTCCAGCTTTGTTGTTTTTGGGATGTTCACACTCTCTGCAGTATTTGCTGATTCAGCAGCTCCATCCATACCAATTGCCAAAAACTTCAATATTTTTGCAGATTTTTGTGCTTGGGTGAGCTTTCCCCACATAAAATCATTCACTGCAAACTTGTTAAACTGCTCTGACAATCGGTAGGGACCTCTTCCAAATATTGCTCTCTCTTCGTTGCTTTGTTGTAGAAGAACAAGTTTCTTGATATCAGTTATAAACTCATGTGGTTTCTTTGACTGAAAATTCAAGTTATACTTGATCATAAGATTTCCTGCTTCAGCGTCGTTGTTCGTGTATTCTTGCGGGGGGTTTCCCAAGCCTGCATCAACACGAACCGGTTTCAACATAGATGTAATCATGTCCTCCATCTGAAAGAAGAACTAGCAATAATTAAAAAGCCACGTGACAAAGAAGTTCGGATGGTGGGAGAATTTTTAAACAAATAAGTGCAACAATTTTTAGAATATTTTGGATATGGATGCTCATTGGTTAAACTTTTGTCTGCTAAGAAAATACAGACTCCAATTTCAATCTTGCAAGTGACAAACCCAAAAAGCATACGATGTATGTACACATTAATAATGAGACATTTGAGTCAAACAGCTATTTTAATACCATATATTTCCATCAGTGGGGAAGGAACGGAAGGGCAGGAAAGGGGGGAATTACGTGTCCCCCCAACTTTTTGTCACCAACCATATATGTGCCCCTTTTTAATGTCTAATTAGTGTCCCTTTTCTTCAAAAGATAGAACCAAATGAGTCCCTTTCCATCACTGAAAAGTGCCACTTTTCTGAAAAGATATAGAATGTGAAAAGATATAGAATGTGAAAAGATTCCATGTTAATACGTATGCAATGACTGCAATGAAATAATAAAGAATCAGCTTACAGGATCCCATTGCAATTGAAATTTTCAAAAATTTGTGATTTTGGTACCCTTTTTAGAGAGCATGTAGCATGCGCCTGATTACCATGCGAAAGCTATACTATTTTGTTTTCATTCTAGTCCAAGCTTTAATGTCTCTGACCAAACTTTCAAAAAATTTCCAAACAGGGCCACCCCTGATCATAATAGCAGAAAGGTGTTGTGAAAAATTTACCGAGTACCTAGAATTGCTCACATGTTTTGGAATGGCATTGATTTTGGTGCTTCAGTTCCGCGAATGAATCCATGCAATTGGTTTCATATTTGAATAGCCTCTTCGAAAACGGAAGAATTTTCGTGTCAGTAGTTTCTCTTACTACAGTGAAACATACTAATTTTTCGTTAATTCGGCAGTAAATATTACTGTACTTACTTTCTCCTTTTTGAACCATTCAAAGAAAATGACACATGTTTCTCCATTTTCCCTTTCTTCCCATATAGCCTTCAATTTCTCCAGTTTGTCTATCGCTTCTTCTTTTGTGCTGCAGTCTACCAAGCCATATAGTTTCACAGTTCCTTCCAACCTTCCAAAAATTTCTCCCATAAACAGCGACCTGTCTTTTGAAGAGATGCCTCTTCTCGTGAGCTCTCTAGAGATGTTGTCCTTGAAATGAATGAAACAGCGAAGGAATGTTGCATATCGAAAATTCCTTTGCAAACCGTCAATCAGTGCTTGCTCCCCATCAGTTCCAATTGCTAAGATCCCTTCCAATTCTGGATTCACGGTAATCAAGCCATTGGCGAACTTCAAATATGCCTGCCAATTTTTCTTCTGGTGGATATAGAGAGGGCCGATAAATACAGGTGGCTTTCCAGTTTCCTTGTGATGTAACTTCAGGTTCCTGTAAGTGGTTACTGTCAAGCATAAGTTCTTGTCGAATATATTAAACGTAGGATCGATGCCGAACACTGAAAAACTTCGGGGATGTGTGCAAAAATGAACCACGTGTTGTAATTGCCTGTCAGATGCTAACACGACCGAAAGACTTGGGTGTATTTCGCATGATCGAATGAATGTTTCTTCTTTGGACATTTCTTCGTCTCTTTTTGCCCGTTCTAGTAACAAAAACAGTTCATCGTAATGTTGAAACGCTCCCATTGCAATGGAGTCGGTTCGTTGGGTGCAAGCTTTCTTCGCAGAGTGTCGTGCATTATATAAATCTCTTGGACCGCGAGGCAGCTCACTCAGGCTTCGAGCTCCTGTCACGTCCCCTGCTGATCGATATACCCCATCCAGGAATTGGTTTGCAGGTATATCTTTTTCCTCAATCGATGACTTGAGCTTCTTTGTTGTGCTTGGCTGAATGCGTACATACGGAGAATACCGTTTTGAATTCCCATGTTTGTTTAAACGTATTATCTCGTGCTCTTCTCTTTTGAAAGAATATTGGATATAGGTATATCTTCCAGTTTTCCCTTTAAAATCTGTATAGTAGAAAAGAACATATAATAAATGACCGTGAGACAGGCTCTGCAGGGTATTCAAGATCGGGAATATCATGAAATCATACTTTTACCGGTTGACAAGAAAAGAGTTTCTCTCTTTAATTGACGATAAAAATCAGCAAATTTAACGAATCTAAAGATTTAAACCCAATTTGCAAGATAAAATATTTGATTGCATTGTTTCCATTTTTCGCGGTTTTTCGTATTGGCGGACTTTATATAATTGAACAAAGAGGGAAACTCTTTTTGGGTCACCTGGTAGCAAAATTTAACCTTGACCAGGAATGTGCAGTGAGTGGTCAAGAATAGATTAGTTTCAAATTCTGTCTAGTTGTGCGCGCAACATCTCTGTACACTGCTGCGATCAAACTTCTAAAAAAGGTTAAAACTTAAGGCTAAAAAAGGTTAAAAAAAGCGAAAATATCCAGCGCTCAACTTTACCTTGAAGGCACGAAATAACTTTTCGACAATCGTCACTTGATGCGTTTACATAGTAAGATCTTTTCAAAACACAGTACTCATGCTTGGAATCATTCGTTTTTTCATAAATTTTCTCTACTTTTTTGACACTGCCATCTTCATCAACTATCATTTTAAAGTACAGCTTTGGCGATCCTTTGCATTTCCATGCACCCATATCATCACACTTTATATCTCCTTCGTATAGAACTTTGTCATTGTCGATGAGGAAGGTAACATTGTTGCTGACATTTATTGGAGATTTAACGCAAAGTATCTCGGGTTCATACGTTTTTGACAAAATTTTAACTGTTTCTTCCCATGAGTGCGGCTTTCTTTGCCATAGAAATACTGGAGTTTGGACGTCAGATTTGTACGGCACACCGACCGGCTCTGTAATACTACAAATGATAAAAAGGACCGCGTCATACCAAATTAGACACCACATAACATACGATAAGTGGGGAAATTCTTACCTACAAAAATTGTCTAACCCAAGTATCTCGCTTGATATGTGTTCCAAAAGAGAGGTCAATTTATGATATAAAACTCTTAACGCAGGATGACAAAAGTTATTATATAAGAATTCTGAGATTAATGCACATCAGATATAACCTTGGAAATAATATAGCCGAACTACATGTAATGACACCTTTAGAGAATCTATTTAGAGAAAGGGGGAAAGTCAATACACTATATTTTCAAGGTCTGGTCGGGAACCAGTCACTCCATTTTGGGACAGATTAGCTATATCTTGGAATCGTCATCGCCAAATACGGCTCTTTAAATATGGAGTAACGACTTCATTAATCACTAACATTAGGGGTGAAACCCAAAATGGTGATCGATGTTTTCAGTTTTTAGGCGATAAATTTGTGGGCAGAAGATTTCCACGATTGTATGTTCCTGTTTCATTGTCTATAACAAATGCTAAATTGTACGAAACTACACACTTTCTCCCTTAAAATCTATTTGTTTTTCTTGAAAATCTAGAAAATAATATAAATCAATTTACCTGATATCTTCATCCGAGGAGCTGCTGTTAATTTCAAATGCGTTTGTTGATACTGCAGTAGACATTGAAGTGGCACTAAATGTTACATCTTCGCTTGAAGAATTGTGTATCTCATTTGAGGTGTGCACACAGTCCTTATTGTTGCTTGTATTTGTGCCCATCCTAAATTTTAAAAAGTCAAAAATTAATATTTAAATATTGCCTTCCCTTTATTACTTCGTGTAGAGGCAGGTAAAATTTTGTGTTTCTACAGGGGAATGTTCAAGCCAATTTGTGAAAAATTGATCAATTCTGCAAACGATTAGGTTTAGTTTCAGCGTTTTAGATTTCACATAACATTTCGTTACTGTTAATACAAAAAATTAATTCCTGAGCCCATGAATTACTGACAGCAAATTCTGAAATTATTGTGCTACCTAGTTTTGAATTTTAAACAAACCGGAACGTTTATTATCATAGAAAGACAATGATAATAATAAGTCGTGCTACCTGAAAGATGGATGTTTCAGGTAACAGCATAAAAGTTTAAAATCATTAAATGAGAAAATTAACAAATACAATATTAATTATAGTAAAAGATGACCTTGCCAACTACATAGAAATAACTCATCTTCAAATTGTATTTGCCTGGGAGGGGGGAAGGTAGTACTTAGTGTATTTTTCAGGCGGGGAAGTACCGTCTTTCAGCGCGTCATTCTCACGGAAAAATTCCATATCCTTTTCTGAAATAGAACAATATTTCCTAGGACTGGTGCAAACGAAGAAAATTTTAAATTGTGGAGAAGGGATTAAGAATTAATTCTCCCTCTCTTTTAGAACTCAAGTATCGGTTTTGTCTACTCAGAAAACGTGTAAAATAGTAGGTACCTGTGAATAACATTTTTAATGATCAATTCATCATCAGAATTCCCCTTGAATGTGTCGTATGAATCATTTCGTTTTTTAGTTGATTGCGAATCAGAACAATGATCGGCTTCCATACTTGACTCCAACCTGAAATTAGCAATACGTCAGTTAGGTTCATCACATTGTTATAGCAATAATCATAATAAGAATCATAAGCCATAAGAACAAATGCAATAAGAATTAATTGAATAGTTTCTTTTTACTGCACAACTTGATACTTTCGTCAAACAGTTACCAAACAAAGGCAAAACCGTTAAATCATATCATCATGCTTGTCTGATTTGTCGAAATTTCGAGCTATTTAACGCTACCTTAAAAGTATTAACTTATAAAAATTTTCAATTACCGCATTGCGTGTGACGGATCCACAGCTACGAAGAAAGGTGTACAAGAATGCTTGATCCCGGATTTACTCATCCTTCTTGAGAGCCATTGAAACAGGTTTATTCCAGACTCAGCGCGAACTATTACTCCATTTCCATTCCCACCAAGATCTTGGCAGATGGGATGCGTCTCGTATATATAAAAATTACCAGCGGGCGTTGAGGCTACGGAAAAAACGTAAACATCAGCTTGGAAGACCCCGAATGTTGCTTTGGCTTGAGCAGTTGCATTTTTGTGGAGAATATCCATTTGTTCTAAAAAATCTTTTTGGAACGAAAAGCTGTATGCTTGTTGATTGTCAACAATCATTTCCTTGAAAATGAAACTGTTAGATAATAGTTCTGCGTTTGAAAGGATTTTGAAAGCCTCGTAAATGTCAACCTTTTTTGAAATATCTCGTACACTATTTAATTTCTCTGGTAATTTGGTGATTATTTTTGTTACAATTGCGGAAACATCTTCTATATTATCCAAGACCTTTTCTTCCTTCAAGCACAACTCGTCTATGATGCCGAGAGTTAAATAAGAGCATGCGTTCGTACCATCGTTGTTTGGCAAGATATTTTCGGAAAGTCGTTTGCTATTTCCTCCTGCGACTGCGATTAGATGTTTATCATTTTCCTCCAAAGCCGTATTTTGGGATACAGCCAACGGATAAATATCAACATCATGAACACTTTCAATCTGAAGAACCAACTTATCCGAGCTTATTCGCTCATGTGGATCATAAAGTAGATTAGAGCAAAACACGTCCCGCAGCCTGGCATAATAACACGCTTGCATTTGACAATACTTCGGAGAAAATGTTGGAATTTGCCGATTTCGTAATTTTTCATTAATTGCCAATTCCAAACTAACAATGCAGTGACCTATTCTTTCAGCCTCTTCGTTAATTTCTAGCTGAAACGGGTACTGCTGATCCGGATTAATGCACGTAAAGAGTGTCATGAGGTAGGCCCAGATATCCACTTTCTTCAATTGCTCCAAAGATGCCGACTTGATTAAGCATTCCTTTACTGATATCTCGGGGGCCATGAATTGTGTCGTGCCTCTGCCAAGTAGATTCGTTCTGCTGTTGCGCACTACAGTGTTCGTTTGTATTACATCAGATCTCGCTTCTCCCAAATCGCCCAATTTACATATAATAGGTCTTTCTCTAAAAAGTTCTTCCAATTGTGCTCCAGCGTCAACATAATGCATATTGGAGACCAAAATGTTTCCTGGTTTGATATCCCTATGAACAATGTCATTTTGGTGCAAAAAGTTCAAGTCACGGATTATGTCTTTTGCAATGAAATTGGAAATGCCTGGAAAGTAAGGTGTCAAATCTTTGGCATCCATGTGATTTAAAAATTGGGCAAGGCTGTTCACTAATTGATTTTCATCATTGCCAAAAGGTGCAAACGAAAAAGCGCAATATTCAAGCATTATCGAAACAGGCTCTGCAGACACTCTTTTCAGTTTTATGATATTGATGTTGTCAATTTCGTGTAAAATTAAAGCTTCTTTGGCAAATGTTTTGTAGTTCCCGGAGGAGTAGCCTTGGTGCAGCCTTTTAATGGCAACATCTTCTCCTCTATGCTTTCCCTTTTCAACTGTAGCAAACGAACCTCTTCCTAAAATTTCAAAGATTAATGATTTATTAGTAATTTTAAGTGGGTAATATTTTTTAATTTTCAGGGGTGTGGCGTCCAGACCAAATATATTGGGAAGGACTTTGTACAATGGTTCTAAATAGTGCATCCAAACCTTGTTTAATTTAGAACATTTAAAGTGTATTATTATTATTATTTGCCTAATTTCAGTCCGCAATTTATGCTTTCTCTTTTTGAAAACGAGGTTTTTCAGAAATGGACAGGTTTTCGACTGGAATGCTATGAGTCGTAGTATAGCCTTGCATACTACGACGATTGTAGTAAGTCTAATAATTGGATACATTGAATAAAACACTAAAAACACACGAATTAACTTAAAAACGCCAGTTAACTTCAGTGACTTCAATCAAACAAGAACACTTCAGTTCAGTTTGATGACAAAGAAAAGAAACTAATTTTGTTGTTGTTGTTTGTAATTGTGTTTGCGATGGGACCGGTGGGTCCAGAAGACCAGTTCACAGAGGTCGGCAAGCAAATTGTTCTGGTTTCGAATGTATTGCTGTCTTGTATCTTTCTATCTTTCTAAATTCGACGAAAGTTTTAAAGAAATTCATATTTTGAAAACGAATTTCTGTCAAATTTGATCAGAAAGCAAACAAAGCAGCCCACTGCTTCCGAAGTTTGTATTTAACTCACTCTGCGCGCGGATGCAGACCTCTGTGAACTGGTCTACATGGTGATAAACGAGTCTGCTAAATTACGTGCCCTAAGTGCCCTCGTGCCTTCAGTATGTACGTGACCGCGTGCCTTTTCTCCTTACGTGCCCTCGTGCCCTAGGTATGTACGTGCCCTCGTGCCCACGTGCCTTTTTTTCTTACGTGCCTTCATGCCCTCATTATTTACGTGCCCGCGTGATTTTTTTCTTACATCAGCTGGTGCTTACGTGCCCTTTTTTAACATATCAACTAAACCTTTGCTTTCTATTGTTCTAAGAAACAATAAACCCACCCCCAATCTTGAACAGCTTCTGACGGCCCTGCATATTAGGCAAAAATAAACACTCATGAAGATAATCTCACACAAGGTCCCAGTACTGAATGCTTCTTGCTAAATAAAAGTCCAAAAGTTTCTTAATAAAACTAAGCCAAAATCTAAAAATACCAGCTACATCCATATAATTTGTAGATATATGGTGAGCTGCGAGCTCGACTCTAAAAAGGTTGGAGAGTTTTTCTAAAAATCGCCTCAAACTGAAAAGTAAAAGCTCTTTTGTTCACAGGAAAGCGGGGAGTCATGAAATCATTCAATATTCAAGATTCAGGCAATATTGACGTCGTTACTGACCAAAAAATTACATAACCAGATCAATCGGAAATAGAAGATGTGCTATGAATGAAATAGTGGTTTCAATATTTGCCTACTATACGCATTGTTTTTAATTAGAAAGTTTGCCCAGTTCGCCAAGACTCTAAATAAATATAAAATTAAAATATATGTAAAAATAATTCTTTAAATATTTCTTTGCTATCATTTACCCAGTACTTGAACTGTCTTTCTCGCAGTACTAAGTTTCTCATTAAGCACTGTTTATAAACAAACATGTACTGGGTATCAAAAACTGTTAACAATGTATGCAAGAAGACAGGTGGGCACTAATGCGCCTTAGCAAAAAAGGCATGTGGGCACGTACTTGCTGTGGGCACGAGGGCACGTATCGAAAAAAGGCACGAGGGCACGTACTATGTCAGGGCACATAACAAAAAAAGGCACGTTGGCACGTCGGGCAAGTAATTTAGCAGACTCGTGATAAACAGATTGACAAACAGATCGACAACAAAGAGAATTGTTAACAGATCTTGCAGACGTTTCTTTTGTGATTTTCCGACATTTTTGTGTGCATTGTGTGCGATAGCAAAATTTCTGCTCAGCTCTGTCATATGCACATTTTACAAGTTTACTGCAAATCACAGTAGTAAATCCAAAACCTTGAAGTGAGACTTGGTAACGAACAATACTGAATTCGGAATTATAATATTAACGAGTCCCTGATTAAAGGGGAAGGAAAATCCTTGATTAGATCTTGATTAAAGAGAACCTGTTTTTCTTATAACGAACCTCGCGAAATTACTTTATTATACCTTATTGAAGCTGCTAGAAATTAACACTAATAAAATTTACGCGATTTAATTATACGCCATTTTTGGAGATATCCCTGCTTGAAATAAGCCTTTTAGCGCTAAAGGTTACCTTCTCAGTGCGATCAACGTTGAATCATGTAATCCGTACAGTTACAGTACTGCCACAAAGAACCCATTTGATTTACTAAGAAAATTAAAAATTTAAGCAAAAAACTCACCTATTTCTTCAACGTTTGTCACATCAGAACGGCTGAATCTCGGAATTCTGTTGTTGAACAAATCTGCAGATGTAGCAGATCTCGGAATCGTTGGCAAGCGAAACATTTCTTCAGCTTTCAGTTTTTTGGAAATTGGATGCAATCAACATGGCAATTTTGAACCCTGACTTTAAAAGATAAGCGCAAAAACGAGGGTGCTTTGCCTTAAATATATCTTATTTTGAATAGTTTGTTGGTGTTGTTTTCTGATTGGCCATGTAGTTTTGCACCTACGTTGATTGGTAGAATTGAGTTAATGATGTACTGTTTAACAATTTTTCAATGTCTGACTTGCGTATAGCCCGTTGATTTTAGGTGGGTTATACGCATACCTATGAAATTGGAGGGGACATGCCAGAAGCCAATTCATTCAAATGCATTTTTTTTCACTTCATTTGATTTCCGGAATATCTTTCTTATTTTAGATTCTTGATAAATCGAACTTAAACATTTTACCACATTGTGTATATAAGCCAAAGATTAGACAACACAGCAATTGAATTACTTATTATGAAATGACCCCGGGGAATAACACTTTTGAAAAAGAGTTCGTTAATTCTAGATACAAGGACCATGTCAGCGACAGGTTTTGAAGGAATCACAAATGAATACATGAAATATGTTATTAGTAAAATCCTCTCTCTGAATTATATTTAGCAAAGTTCTCAATGACGGTCAATTCTCAAAACATTGTTAATTAATGGGTATAATAAATCCGATATAGGAGAATAAGGGTTCAAAATTAAATGCCACTAATATGAGACTACTAATGTTCTGGTTCGTTTTGTTTGATATTCTTCTTAAACTTTGTTAGTAGGTTTTTACCTTTATATAAATATATTTTTAGAAGAATTAAAAAAAATAAATAAATAAAAATAGAACTTAAATACCTAATGTCAATGCTCAATCGATAGACATCTACCCCTGGCTATGCTTTTATTCTTGCTGGAAGCTGACACTGTTAGACGTTATAAGTATTTGAAACAACTAACTTTAGTTAGACTTGTTACATAAATTTATACGGAGAGTTATATTGATATTTTGGTTGACGAGTTATGTTGATATTCGCTATATGGGAAAATATTTTGGATACTCAACGCGTCTTATTCAGGATGACAAACTAAATGCAAGACATTATATGTCAAAAATTGAAGTTTGCTTTGAGACTCCAGTTTTTGCTTTGAGACTTTGAA
>JAYJMH010051281.1:0-13549 GCA_036873815.1 Phacellophora camtschatica | reverse complement strand
CTAATAGACATTTAAAGTATTTCTTTTTTATCCATTTGAGTAATTGCTTTCATGTAAAAATCTAAAATGATTTTTTTGATTTATTTTTTTTTAAGAAAAAAGTATATGACCTGCCATGTTTTGCACCAGCCCAGCCTCTTAGTAAATTTTGCATGGTCCTTTAAAAGTGTTTGTTACAAAAATGCCTGTGAGGTAGTTTTCGTTATAGATCAGAAGTACTTTAAATTTTAGTATCTCTAGATCATTTAATTAAACCTAAAACCAAAAGAGCCGACAATTAATATCACAAAAGGCAAGTGAATCTTTATTCGAATTTAGCAACTCATTTGCCTTTTCTAGCAAGTCGACTCGATACTTTGTTAAATTAAGTTTTATTTTATACTTCTCACAGTTTCTCCGTGCTTCGTAAGCATAGTCTACGCTGGTACTGCTCAACATCGTCGTTCACTTTATTTAAATGAGTAACGTGATATTCCAGTTCAGCAATTTCGTTTTTGCTCTTCAATTATTTTCAAGAGATTGCTGATTCATTCTTTACTCAAAAAGCCTTCCACACGTAAAATGTTACATTTATAGAATGCCGATGGCAGGAGCGAGCTAATGTACTTCCACCATGATTGAATGATTGAAAATGAATGATAGATACATATTAGTGCCCATTTAATTTTCCTGAGATTTCTTTCAGTGCATAGTACTTCTATATCATTAGGTGCGTCATATGTTTATTTGTTTAGATGGTATGTCTTCATTTATATATAGTTGTTTGAGTGTCTGTTTCTGTTGGTGGTTTGTTATTATTTTGATTAGTATTTGTTTAATAGTTTGTGTTTTGGAGGAGATCTTTATTTAGTATAATGTTATCAGGTCAGTAGCAACTCCTTAGAAATTTAATCATATTTGAAGCAAGGAGTTTATCACCATGTTCATTTAGATGGAGTCTGCTCCCGTTAAGATGCTTGTCAGTAATGTTATTATTGGTGAGAAGGTTAATACCATATTTATGGCTGATCTGCTGAAGTGAACTGTTTAGTGCATATATGCTTTGGTTGAGGAACGGTTTGTCTTGTCTTGATATGATATTGCTGATAGCAATTGTGGTATTGGGACTTTACTTTCGTATTTCAGTGATCATGTCAAGGATGTTGTCTGTGGTGTTTATGTGTGGTTTTCCAGGTCATTGGTTCCAATATATAAAATTATTCCTGTTGGCTGTTATATTGTTATATTGTTATATTGATGTTAGTTGTTGTTTGTATGTTGTGGTTGTTGCTCCTGACAGTATCTTTACAAAAATATTTTCATTTTGACATCATATGTCCACCCAATCCTTTAACCGTTGTGTCTCCAATAATGTGAGCAGTTTCTTGGGTTTGGTAAGTAGGATTTATATTGGTGTATGTTCGTGGTATTCTGTTATATTGGATGTTCTGTTGTCATCTGAGTGTGTTGTGAATAAGCAGGTAATGTTTGATGTCTTCTTTTTTCAGTGTATTGAGGGTGTCTATTGTATGTTTCTTGTTGTCTATCAGGTGTTTCAGTATACTGAGGATGGTTATTTTGAGTTTGTTGCTCTCTTGTTGCTTGAGTGTATTGTGGATACGGTTGTGTATTAGGTTACGGACATAATGAATACATGATCTTTCACATAGACACACAGTATATGCGAGTTATTTAAAAAAATTATATTTACAAACCCTTTTACTAAATCATTGAAGAATAGAAGTATAGATAATCGTTGTAATTACATGCTCGTATTTTTTAAGATTCCTTCTTTAATTTCGCTTAAATTTTGCCGTTAGCTAATCATAAACCAACCAAGAATTATAAAGTGTTTGTTTTTTGCCACATCTGATCAATTATATGACATTGTAATAAATGTTAGACAATTTATATTATATATGCATTTATCAAAATAATATTTTATTTTCTTGCGTTTTCTTAAAAATAAATAGTTTCTATTCTTATAGATCCTTGACATTTTTTTCTTTTTAAAATTTCAAAATTTCAAAATTTCATGGCGTTGCGTACGGAAAACGGAAGTTCTCTCGCATGAAAACGCGAACATCTCAGTAAAATGAGCTCATTTAATTCCGAAGTTTTGCAGATTTGTTCTGAAAGTAGTAAAGTTTCGTATGAGCTTTGAAATTTTGAGATTGAAGTTGAATTGTTTAATAAACGAACCTCAAATGCACGGTCAAGGCGCTACACTGTCTGGCTTTTGTTGTTAGAGATACAATATTGTCACGAGTTGGCTGAGCGAGAGGACAGACTGAAGGTTTTGAAAGAACCTTTTGAGCATCGTGTTGATGTTAATGATTGGTAATTAAATGTTTTTTGTAACTAAACAAGATGGAAATTGCGCTTCGACAAGTTGTTGCTTTTTCTTCTGCTTGTTTGTATCTTTTCAGAATTCTTTACTGGAATCGCATTTCAATTTACTTGATGTCAATGAGTGAACAGGCTTGCTTTGGTCAATCGTAGTGTCGTTTAATAATATATTTTCAAGTTTAAGTTTTCTATCCCACATCCAACAAGCTTCAGTATGATAAAAAAAGCCAGATTTACTTTGTGTTCCTGGCTTTGCGTTATTACCGCCCTCGACCTAGGCTCTTTCATGTTGTGTTTTGCCCGACCATGCTCAAAGTCGGACATTAAACAACGAGTTACAAAATCGGAACGGAAAGGAATAGAAAAATTTGGGTGAAGGTGCACTTTTTGGTTTTCACTGCTGATAAATGTAAATTGCTTGTATTATTCTTGACACAATTTATTGTTTTATATGTTATCGGTTGTGCTTTTGTCGTACCAGTAGAAATGAAGGTTGTTATTTCTAATGCTAACAATTGCATTGCTGTTGTGTTACAATTTGTGAAAAGATTTGATGTTAATGACAAATTTAACATAGAAGATAAACGCCAGATTTACTATATCATCATCAATGAGGATGATAGGCTAAATAGAACGAGCACTGCTAATGCCGCTGAATTAATAAAAATGAAAATTATCAATATCTTTATTCTAAATTCATTCGTATGTTCTTATTAGTTCAGGGGCGGATTCAGGATTTATATGAAGGGGGGCTCTACGAGTTTTGAAAGGACGCGCGAAACGTTAAAGTGAAGATTAACGTCATTGAAAACGGGCACTGCTACACATAAAAACTGCTACAAATAAATGTCATGCAGTACGTTTAGGGTCATTTTCAGGTCGAGCCTATGTAAAAACGGGTAGTTATATATAACAACTATTCCATGTGTTAAGTTCAGGCTAGGTTAACATCATCTATTCTAAAAGGTTGGGGGCATACACACAGAAAGAAAATACTTGCTAAAGGTATCCAACTATAAGAACTACAACAACTTTGAAAAGTCAAATTTTGAGTAATGTTTGTTTGAGTTACAAAATTGTGTGTTGTTCTGTTATTAAATTGAGTAAACGAATAACTTGACTAATAGGATAATAGCATTCAGTAGGCTTTCCAATCACACTTAAAAGAGCAACAACACAAACAAATAAAGAGAAACTTAATTTTTTGGCTGCATTTGTAGCTTCTGCAATGATAGTTGGGACTCTAATGTTTTTCTCAAAAAACTCATATGCATGGCTAGATAGTGAAATAGAAAATATAAAATTCTCATCAACTGGCTCAGAATTTCGAACATGGGCAGAAAGAAAAAGATGATCTGCATAGTATTCAGATTGCATAATAACACAACACATGTGAGATATCTGAGGTAAAACAGATAAAATTTGATTGCCAATTAATGAAATAGATGCAGAGTTGAAAAGACAAGATCCAATTGGTGTTGCCCTAATAAAACAGGCAGAAATATATTGTTGTTTCTACTTTAGGAAAGACAGATAAAAAAGAACTTACTGTTTTATCCCAAATCCACCCCACACATATCTTAATGCATAAGTTCAGGCAAAAAATGTGCGAAAAGCAATGGCTAACAATTTTCAATTTTAATAAATTGGCCAATTTTTGCATTCAACAATTAGATTTGGCATTATGATATAAAATAATATTATTATGTGTATACATTTACAATTTTAGTTATGCATCTTAATATTAGGTGATAAATGTTTACTTGTAAATAATATAATTATATATGTAGATAAGTTATATCACTGTGAGAGAAAAACAAACTAATTGCATTTTTTCAATTTCTTTATAATATTTTGGGGGGCCTTTTGGGTAGCATTTATCTCAATCAAGCCTACTTTTTGATAGTATTTGGTAAGTCAAAAAAATTCATAATCTATTTCCTTCGAACCTGCATCATTTGAAAGTTATGTTCTAATCCCAGGCTAATAATATAATATATATAGAACATAATATAGAAAATAGTATAATATAGAACAACAGAGGCAACTTTTCTAACAATAGTGAAATTGACACTCCAATTTCAAAGCAATTAGTTGTCTAAAAACAATCCTTCATGTTTCGCGTCAAGCGTAATGTAGTCATCCGCTGTAAGAGAATGGACCTACTCCAGAAGTGTGGCAGCCATGTTGGTTGGTCCGGTGCTCTCTCAGAATTTTGAGCAACCTTATGAACGAAAATCAAGGCTGCTCCTTGAGCAACCCTAATAATACGATTTGATTGGTTAAAACAATAAATTTTTAATTTGAGGTTGCTCCCGCGTAATCTGAGCAACCCTTTGTGGAAAATTTCATTGGCCCATAGCACTTTTTTTTAAATCAAGGGTTGCTCCCCCCAAGATATCAATAAAATGTTACATCATAGTATAATATCCAGACCAAACCCAAGCCAGAACCAAAGAAGCTTGATGAAGAGAAATTTCTGCACGTCTTGAATCAAAATTTCACATATTAAATATATGTAAAGTAATAACATTTTTATTTGCGTAATAACTCTTGGATGATAGTCATTACTAAAATTGTCACCAAAATACGGAAATTTTTTACTCATTTGTAAAAAAGAAGAGTTTTAATAATCTTTTCCTTGGAAAATTGACGGGTGCTTGAGCAACCTGAGCACCCCCCTGAATCCGCTCCTGTTAGTAGGTATCTATCGATTGTAATGCAGAATAGAATTCACCAAGAAAAATACGATGGTCTATGCTCGTAACTGCTGTAAATTTCTTTAGAAATCCATTTTTATAATATTTATTTGTGAGAAAAATTATTACAAATATGGTTCACTAATATATACCCAGCAATAGATCTTAAAAATTACTATAAATTTTGTTCAATATTTTAATGAGTTTGTCAGTTTGTTAGAGCTCGAGAACCAAGATGGCGTTCGATAAAGATGTAAAAATGTAGACTAGCTACATAGTCCCTGTATCTCTCCCCGGCCTTGTATATGGCGATATATACAGAGACTGGTTTCCGAACAGATGCTAAAAGTGGATAATTTTGTTTACCTCGTTTTCATAAATTGTTCAAAGGTTTATCATCGGAATATTATGGAACACGGACCAGAATAGAATTCGGTTGTTACTATCGTGTTGTTTTATAAATTTAATTTGATTTAAAAGAAAATATAATTTTCCTTGGCCTTGGTGCGAATATTTTATTTTCAAGTTCGCACTTTTCAACTATATTTATTACTTTATTGATAATTCTTTTGAATAAACTCTAGCCTTGAAGATGTTGTTTGTTTCAATCCAAAACGTACTAAAAAATGCGAGACTTTAGGTCATTTTGTTTGGACAACCACAAGGTCTCCAGCGTCGTGTTTAGGTCCTTTGGGCTTGCATCTTTTCAAATGTAAACCAAACTATAGAAATTGATTACTGACGACAATGCAACTCTTCTGTTTGTTTTGAATATCGCATCTTCTTACATCTTACTATAATTCCTTAAAATATGCCTCGGTCTTTAGGACAGTAAATCAAAGCAGAATCAAAGCAGTACTTCTTGCTATACTCAGTAGCAGCACATATAAATATATCTTCCAAATGGAAAACTTCATGGTAAACGGCTGTTTGAAAACCTTTAAACTTGATGTGATGTCTTTACTCACCGGCTCCGATGACAGAATCAGCCATTTTTCAAATAATTCTCATGCTGAAGCGAAGCCAGAGTAAAATTTCAAAAACCAGAACAACATTACTTTCTCCAAAAACAAACACAGCTTATTTCAAATAGATTTCATTGGGAGATAAAACAATAGCTATTGTTATTTTCTGAAATGCTCGACTGTGATTGGGACGCCGAGATCTCAGATCCTTGTGCCATTTTTGAAACAGTTATGAAACCAGTCCCTCGTTGAAGGCTTTCAACAACAACAACAACAGTAGCAGCAGCAAAAATAGAGGGACTGTGTAGCCAGTCTAGTAGAAATGCTCAAGACAATGTCACGTGCCAAGCAGTGACTGTAATGGAGGTTTGTGTCGTCTGCCATTGTTGCTTTATTTTTTTCTTTGTTTTTAAAAGCGATTCTGAAAAACAATCTACTATGAATATCAAGGACACAGCGACCAGGGAATGCTAACATTGCGTTAAAATTAGAGAACGTTGTCAACAAAGCCCTCGTAAGTATCGGCTTATTTCGTAAGACAGTTAAAAACTAATATGGTACTTAAATCAACGCTATCCAAAAATAGCTGGTGTTATGTCCTTTTCCAATTAAAAATAATTGATTTTCTTTTTATAGTTATTCTTATAATTATTTTATTTATTCTTCGCTAATTCTTTTTTGAAATCTTTTTACTTTAAGTAAGCAAAATAGTTGGATTAGTTTTATTAGGATTATGATAGGACTATGATAGAACAGGTGCATTTCTGAACAAACATGTTTTTTAGTACCATATCATTGCGTCAACTCCTCGTTGTCTTACTTGCACTTGCTTGCAATAATTGGGTCAGGAGAAAGCAGATGTTGATCAACCAATCAAAGATTTCCTCAGATTGGCTAGTTATCTTACTTTCACTTGTTTGCAATAAGATAATGCTGTTTTTGTACCGGAAACGTAATTCAGTTAGGAGAAAGCAGATGTTGATCAACCAATCAAAGATTTCCTGAGATTGATTAGTTATCTTACTGTCACTTGCTTGCAAAAGGGTAATGCTATTTTTGTACCGAAAACGTAATTCGGTTAGGAGAAAGCAGATATTGATCAACCAATTAAAGATTTCCTGAGATAGGCTAGTTATCTTACTTTCACTTGCTTACAATAGGATAATGCTGTTGTGTACCAAAAACATAATTCGGTTACAATAAAACAGATGTTGATCAAGCGTTCAAAGATTTAAATCCTGTGTTGTGATGGGTTGGTTTTCTTTAAAGAAATATCGCTAATGATTCCCTAAGATGGTTGAAAATTGTCCAATAAAATAGAAATTTTAAACAAAAGTTACCTAAAAGTATAAATATAATACGACGTTTCAAGCACAACTTGTTATCAAATGATTTAAGGAATGGAAAAATGGTTACAAATTAAAGAAAATAATGTTGAATTCGATAGATAGACAGATAGAAGCAGAAGAGAATTTAAGAAGTATGCGAATTTGTTAAGTCCAGCCAAGAGAACAGTTCTAAGGTTGAAAATTATCCGCGCCTCTTGGGCTTTTTGTTTGTTGCTGTCCGTAAGCCAAAGATTGAAATATGTTCATATGGTCTTCTTTAAGGTCTAGTTTGTTTTCGATATTGATCAGATGCTCACTGAAGCGAAGGTTCATCTGTCTTGACGTCTCGCCGCTGTAGAAAATGTCCCACTTTTGTAGATAATGTAGTAGGTTAGTAACGACGATGGGCAGGAAAATTTAGACTTAATGTTGAAGGGTTTGCTTCTGTAGGTGTGTTGGGTAGCTGTATTATTGGGCTTACATGTTCAACATAGGTGATGACCGCATGAAGAATTGCCTGATGGTTGTAAACAAAAATTCGTTTTTTCATCCTTTTAAATGCCAAAATAGGGGATCTTTGAAGATTTCGTTCGTTTCTGAATCGTTGCTAATGTTTCTTGTAATGATCGTGATTATTTTCTTGACTTGCTTGTTAATTGCGATCTAGGTGAATGGATTTTTTTGCTATTTTCTTTATCCTTGTTGGATGGAAGAAGCGCGTTGTCCTGTGAAAATGGCTTGATTTTGTTGTTTGCTGCAGAAGTGACATTAGATGGACAATTGTTTTAATAAAAATAGCTAATCATCTGTGTGGTCTGGTTTTTAGCATCGTTGTCATATGGGCAGATTTGGCAAAGGAGAAGATTTTGTGAGTATATAATGGAATTCTGGCATTTTGTTGACTGTGACGATCTAAAATAGAGAAACTGTGTTCGTCGGTTTCTACATAGCAAGCAAATGTAGCAATTATCTTTTGTGGTGAGTAGGATGTCTAGAAAAAGCACGCTGTTTTTGCTTATGGTGTATGTAAATTCAAGATCTGGATGAAATTTCTTTGTGTATGTCCTAAGATTTGAAAATGTGGCTCCCACGACGTCATCTATGAATCGTTTGATTAGTCAAATAATTGATCCGTTGTAGGAGTTGATGTTCAATTGTTCCTGATCTTCGACCGAAAGTCAAGCGTATGAGGCGTGTTCGGGTCCGGCAGAAATAGGCCCAAATACTACACAATCACTTGCAGTGTGCAGTCTCCATTTCTAATCTTCAACTGTCTTGATATTAATAGGATACAATAAGATATACAGAGTTATGATTCTTATCAATCAAAAGATACGCAACAGGATTTTACATAAGGACTACAAACTGCACAAACACAGCTACAAGACACAGTTACAGGAAATGGAATGAGAATAATAAAACCAACACATTGATATAAGAATAGAAATAACTAGGAACCAAGCATAGTTGGCGCCTCTATCGCACCTTCCCCTCGTTTAATTCTATTGTAGTGGGGTTTGGTTTGCACTAACGTTTTACAAAATCCCCAAAACGAAGAGGAGGGTTTATGACCTGCCGAAAATGTGTGGGTCTGGCATTACCACCCCTAACACCTCGTGCTTCCGGTTCCATTGCCAACTGCTCTGGTTCTACAAGATAACCACAGGGGCTTCTACAGTAGGCTGTACTGGTAGGCCCCGGTCCAACGGATGTAGGACAGGGCCTAAGGTGATTGTGGTGTGCTACGAAAGTCTTCCTTATGTTAGACCACAATACATAGTTAACCCCAATTTGGTTACAAATTTTGTATGGATCAATCCATTTCCTCCTAAATTTTCACTTCTTAGAACTGTCCGACCCCACTGTTTGCCCAGATTCAAATGGTTTTCAGTTCAGGTGACTCTTGTTGTACTGAGTAGACTGCTTTGTTCTAGCTGCTGCAAGTTTTTTCTGTCCTAACTGGTTTGCTATCTGTATAGCTTTGCGCAGTGACTGGCTATAGTCTGACTGACTGGAAAGATTTTGCAGTGGTACTCCTAACTCTACTTCAATGGGCCTTCGGGCTGGTCTTCCAAATATCATCTCATAAGGAGAAATACACTGTTGATTCGTGTACACTGATGTTGTATGCGAATACTGCCTGGTCTAGCCACTCGTCCCAATCAAAAGTATGCTCCCAAACAAAGTTAGTGATTATTTCTTGCAAGGTACGGTTTTGCCGTATTACACGTCCGTCACATTGGGGATGGTAGGCGGTGGTGCGTGTTTTCTTTAGAGCCAATTTCATTTATTATAATACTATCAGAATTGCGACCCTGGTCTGAATGAGTAACAGTAGGAGATCCATTGAAAATCGACATTCAGATTTCATTTTAAGTTACATTCGTTTTAAAGTTCCACAACATACAACAGGAGTTTAGAAGTAAATCGTAGCTTTGTCATATAAAGTTATATTATCCGTTGATTCATACACGTTCTTCACCCAAAAAACAAGAAATACATAAGAAAATAAGATCAACAAGATGCAAAATAATAACAAGTATAGCTCGTTCTCATATGAAATTCCTGCATTTCATAAAATGCTCCGGTGCAAATATCAGTGGGTTTGTATCAGCTATTTCTTCTTTCAAAGGTCCGCAGTTTTATATAAAAACTGAAAGATTAAATTATCATAGCAAATAAATTATCCTTATGTCTTTCCATTCCCTCCATTCAAAGCATTAAACAAGAAAGACACTTTAAGGTTTAAATGATAAATTCCTACTTGAATTTGCAGTCTACTTGAATTTAACTGGAAACAACATACTAGAAAAAGAAGTTGTAGAATGGAACATATCAGAATAAAATAAAGAAAGAAAAATATTTTGCTTTCTGTTTATTCCATGCCACTGTCCCTGTATTCCATGCCGTTATAAGCAGTCAATTCCTTCGAACTCTTGTGCCCCCTTACTTCTTACCATAGCATTCCCTCAAGCTCTTATGCTTTCATTATTTTGAGTAGTATATGTCCTCGCCCCCATGCGTTTTAACATCATTCCCACTTTTTTATGCCTTACACTGGTTTAAAATAAAATCTAGTCTTGATATAGAAAAATATGAGGAGAAAGATTGAAAAAGTTCTTCATATCATCATCACATGTATTATTATTCACCAAATTCGTTAATTTTAAATTTAAATCCCATATTCTAGTTTTTAAAGTGAAATGACTTGGTGCTCGTAACACTAGGAGAAAAAATCCACATTCCATACTCCAACACTCCACATTCCATGTTTTAGAGATGGCAGAGGGAATTTATGTAAATTATTAAATCAATTTTGATCGTAGCAAAGTATATAAAACCACGCGAAGCTGTTCAGAAATATACGTAAACGAAAGGGAACTAACTCAGTCTACCTTAAATGTTCTAGAATTGTTTGCAGTTGAAAGGTTTCGTGAATTTCTGAAGTAAAGAACTTACTATTTTGCAAAATATCATTCTGTCTTCTTGTATTCAAGAGCAAATTGTGACATTCGTTGAAAGAAGAATTATTGATTGAGAGAAGAAACTGTTTGTTGTTTGAAAGAGGAAAATTTGTTAAGTATCGCAAAAGAAATCAGAGATTTATCATCAAAGATCATTTATTATTTCCAAATCAAGGAATAAAAAGAGTGACTTGCATTATCATTTTATTATCCAACCAAAATTTGCTGAAAATGAATTCAGAGAAGTGAACTCCATGACGAAAGTAATATGGCAAGAGATCAACTTAACGCCAATAACAGTGTCTACTCATTTTTTCTTTTCAATTCTAATTTACGTTACGATCAACGCCTGGCATTTGCAATTTCGCTCATTACCCTCAGCATTTTCACAGTATTCTCAAACGCCATCTTAATTTTCACACTCTACCGAACTGCTCAACTAAAGACAATATCAAACAAATTTATTTTGATCTTGAGTTTATCAGACTTTGCCATTGGAGCGATTTCTGAACCACTTTTAGCAGCAATTTTTCTTGCCGATCAATATTTCCAAAACAGTTTACTAAAAGAAATATCCTTGTTCGTCGTTTGGAGTATGTTTTATTTTTCTGCAAATCTTCTATTCTGCATTACAATCGATAGATACCTAAAAATAAGCAAGCTGAACAGATACAACCAATATATGAATGTATTTAGAATGAAGGTATTAGTAATTTTGTGTTTTGTATGTTCAGTGGCAACAGCAGTGCTCGTTCTATTTACCCAATCATATACATTGATTATCGTATGTAACATTGCTGTAGCAATATTTTTCTTCATCTTCATTGTCATCAACATCAAATCTCTTCAGAAATTAAAACATTACAACAATATTACATTGCAGTTTCAGAATGTAGTTGGTATAGAAAAAAAAGTCCAAGGACTGCCACTATCCCAAATAGATCAAATAAAAAAATATCAAGCAACAGCAATGAAGTCCATCGTTACAGAAATGATGCCAGAAAATTGCATTTATCAGCAGTCAAAACAATACGGATCCTACTGGTAGTTACCTTCGTGTTATCTATTCCATTTACTATCAGTGGATTTAATATTGCTTACAAAGTCATTCACTTAAAACAGTATCTCGTGCTACACCAATGCATTCTTCAATGGTCGTTTTACATGCTTTTCATTTCAATTAAATGGATTAATGCATGTGTGATTATTCATGGCAACAGCAGAAGTCGCATGTTTGTTCTTTCAATGCTGCGAAATATTTTCAGTTATGAAAGAAATATTATTGTAGAAATAAACTAATATTGTAGAGAGAGAGATATTATGCATACCTTACTCTTCAAATAAATTTCAAATACAGAAAAGATGGAAAGGCATAGATGTTACTCTGGATAACTCTGCAAGCGTTAACACAGGAATCATCACTGTATTTGTAAGCAACATTAAAGACATTACTGATTGAAGAAATTAAATCGAGACAAGAAATCGGATGACACAGATCACTGAAACACGTTCAATAAATTATGCTAAATGTTTTAATTTTCAATAAGAGATATTCCTAAGCAATTATAACAACATGATTTCATATCTAACACTGACTAAAGTTAAATTGACTTGTGCAATAAAAATACAATTTTGTTCCGTCTTTACAAAATTGAAGACTATTTTAAAACTCATTTAGACAAATATTTTGCAATCAATTGTGGAGAATGGCAGAATAAATTACACGTATGCGTGAAAATAAGTAAGGTGTAGTGCGAATTAAAATAAGAGAGGAAAGCATGAATATTAAAGGAATGTTTCCTAATGCTCAAATGTTGGATTAAAGGGAAAAGAGACCCCAAAGAGACCCCAAAGCAAAAAATTCTTTCATGCATACTAATTTATCTCTTGAAATAATTTCAGCTGTCAACATCATTTTTTATATTAGATAAAAAGCAACTAAATTAAGAAATCTTGGATACGGCAAAATCATTACTGGCTATTAAAAAATTACGGATTTATGCCAAATAAAATTACCCAGATAAGAGGCCCTTCGTATGAGCGTTCTCAGATCTGTTTGAAACACACCCCGGCGTGAGTTCAATTCGGTCTCTGGTCAGAGCTTTTTGAGTGTTCACATGAGTTAGGCGAACTGAAACTCACGCCGCCTTGAAAACCAGCTCGGCTTTTCAAACTGGTCTGAGATTTCAGGTCGGCGTGAAATTTTTATAATTTTCCCCGTGAACAGGACTTTTTTCATTTCGAGACGAACTGAGTTTGCTAGAGGGCAGCAGAACAGCATCTCGGGGTTAATTTATCCATTTTGGCACCATCCATTCACTTTTGGCTGAATAAAATCAACATGGCTTCTTCGAGAACGAAGTCACTTGGAATCAAACGATGGTTAGCCAAAATGTGCTGCGTGTTTGCAATTATATTATTGTTCTATAATAAAACGTTTGTTAGCAGAATATTGAATAATATAATTGATAACGTTCTCTGCTGTACTGAATCATTCGGCGCCATATTTGTTATTGATAGAATAGCAGTGAATCAAATTAATAGGAACAACGCATGTGTATTACAGTTAGATAGCAAATCAAGCCGGTTTGAAATACTCATGTGAACAGGAGGCAAATTAGCAGACCCTAGTTGAACTCACGCCGGGGTGAGTTTCAAACCTATCTGAAAATCCTCATCTGAAGGGTCTCTAAAGCCCCGGCCAAACGACTAGATTTTTCACTAGACTTTTTACTATACAGAAAATCTAGTAAAAAGTCTAGTCG